>VZTG01004481.1:747577-808122 GCA_013397845.1 Melanocharis versteri | reverse complement strand
CTGGTGGTGTCCAGACTCGGGAAGAGAAGGCTGAGAAAGATCTGATCAGTGTTTGTAAAGAAGTGATGGCGGCCAAAAGGTTACTCCAGAATCTTCCCACTGGTGTTCAGTGACAGGACAGGAAAAGAGTGATAAGCACAAACTGAAACACAAAAACATCCCATCTAAACATGAGAAAACCTTTATTTTTTCCTAAAACTGAAGGTGCTCCAACACTGTCACAGGCTACCCAGAAAGGTGGTGGAATCTCCATCCTCAGAGATATCCAATACCCATGGTCCCATTACTGACCTTGCTTGAGCAGTTGTTGAAGCAGATCATCTCCATAGGTGCCTTCCAGCCTCTCCAGCACTGACTGTGGCTCTGTCCCTGCATCGTGCCCCCTGTGCTGTCAGCCCAGGAGATGGCTGCAGGCTGCTCACAGCACCTGACCAGGAGGATGCCCTCCCAGGCCTGGGTGGAGGGTGGAATACTGGCAGGGCTGCTTTGGGCTGGGTCCCACAGTCTCTGACTTCTGTCATTCCCCCTCCAAAGAGCCTCCTTCAGACTTGGAACTTTTGTGTTTCTCCTGAGGCTGACAACTTCTGAATTTTAAAAGTACCTTTTCTAACTCCCTAGTCACTTGTAAATCCTACTCCTTTAATAAGCATAGGCATAAGAAGTTTGGAGCAAGCGTTCTTCAGACAAGAATCACCTGTTCATTATCACCTTCTTTTAGCAGGGTTGCTCTCTAGGCCAGTTGCCATGGTTGGGCTAGGTGACACCTCCAGACCAGCACAGAAGAAGGTGGGTTTTCAGGCAGAGCACATGGGAGATTCTCCCTCTCTGGATAAACCCACCACTTGTTCTCCTTGCCTGCTCCTCAAAACTGCCCAGATCAAGGCAGCTTTCCCATGGTGCTGCCTGCAACCAGTCTGACCTGGGGGAAGGGGCTGGACTCACCATCCTGGGCCTCCAGCAGTGGTAAGGACAGTGGTGACAGGGCAGGATGGAAAAGTACCTGACAGACCCCAGGCACCTCCTCATCACCCCACTCAGAGCACAGGGATGCAGTGGGACCCCCGGCCAGCTCGGGCGAAGGCCACAGGGAGGCTCAGAAGAGATTGCACAGAGCCAAGGACACAGCATGGCCGGGCCCCAGCTGGGCTGGAGCCAAGCCCGACCCCAAGGCCATCCAGCCCAACCAAGGCTGGCAGCAGAGGAGGGAGGTGTCCCAGCACTGCATAAAAAGCCCCAGCAGGGACAGAGAGCAGGCAGCACTCTGAGAAGAGCCCAGAGCAGCAGTGCCAGAGCCGGAGGAGAAGGGCCATGGAGCAGTACTTCTCAGCCACCCAGAAGATGGAGAAGGAGGTGATGTTCCCCAGCCTGCTGCGAGGGGTCTTCCCGCAGCAGGAGGGGGCAGCCCCAGATGCCCAGAGCCACACGGACCTGTACGAGCGCTACCAGCTCCTCAAGGCCATCAAGCCCATGGTGGAGAAAGGCCTGGCCTCAGTCGGTGACCAGAGCCCGAGCGGTGCCGACAGCGACAGCGACACAGCCTTAGATGAGGGTGCAGACAGCAATCTAGAAGAGCGCCTCTCCCATCATGTCAATGGATTGCAGCAAGTTCTGACAGACCTCACCAAAAACACCAACGCCCTGACCCGGAGGTACAGCCAGATCCTGGAGCAGATCAACCTCAGTGAAGATCAGTCCCGTTCTTGAGCCTGCACCTCCTATCTCTGAGGTAAGAGCTTGGGGACACATAGTGCCAAGGAAAAGCAGGCTGAGGGGTAACATACTTTGTCCTCATGGCCATCAGCTGTATGGTGTTATAATGTTTGCATCACACCCCCAAATCCCAGGAGTTCTGAGTCTGCTCTTCATTGCTCAACAGCAACATCCTCCTGGATCTGTCTTTCACAATTGCCACTGGTGCAAGCTGTGTCAGTGAACAAAGGCAACTCTGTGAGCTCCACACTGTCCCCAAGACTACTCTGTTCGCAGCATAGGCAATGTCTTTCTTCTGCTGGACAGTCACAAAAGATCCCAGGGACAAAAGGGATGTGTGGTTGAAGGACCCTGAACTTTGGGCTCCAGGAGCTGCCAGACACTGCTGCTCCAGCTATTTCTCTTTTTTCTCTGATGGAAAATGCAACAGTCATTTTTAGGGAGGAGTTAGGCACTTTCAGGTTTCCAAATATCTAACTTTGGCACACCACCTGCAAACAGCTCAGACACTTCAATCTTCCCCTAGCCTGAAAAGGAAACCCATTCTCCATGCTGGCAGGCCTTTCATCCCTGAGGCCTCTTGGGGACACATCCTCATGATCCATCAGAGATGGGGCTCATGGCCAAGGTCCTTGTAGTGAAATAGAGAGTGTAGAAAAATGACAGCAACAACAGGGGGCATTAACAGGACTTTACCCTTATTTAGGAAGACACCCAGACAGGAATGAGGACATCCTGACCAAAGCATGTGCATTATCCCCACAGGGTTCTGCTGTCCACAGCCCAGCGACACCTCTTCTCCTGCTCCAAGTCCCACCGAGGAGCGTCCTTCATGAGCAGTGCAGAGCTTGGCTGTCTGCCTGCTGGGCACTGCCTGTACCATCCGACTTGTCCTGTGGCTGATCCTGCTGGCAAGCTTCCTGCTTCGTTTCACTCCTGTCCTAGGGGGATTTCTGCAGAGCAGAAATGAGTGGTTTGTGTAGTTGCTTTGTACAAGGCGCCTGTAACTTTGAAGTGATGCTTTTTTCTGTGTTTGCGTTCTCTTTGGTAATGTAAACAAAATGCAAAGCCTTATGCAGAGGTGTCCTGTGTTTCTTACCAGCTGTCACTTCTGTAGAACTACCGTCCCCCAGCACATGAGGGTGAAGGACCTTGGCCACCAAGGCCAGGCTTCAGTGCAGGGAGTCAAGCTGGGTATCTTTGGCAGGGCTTTGAGATGAATGTTCTCCTCGCTCTCTGTCTCTCCTACCTTGCAAAACCTTGGTGTAATCCTGCCACCATTTTGTGCTTGGTGCTGGATCCTAACCTGCTCCTCAGCATCCTCCCTTCACTTCCACAACACCCCCTTCTCTCCTGGATTCCCAGCTTCTCAGCGCCCCGACCCCATCAGTACCTGCACATCCCATTCCTTGTCCTACGCCCATCCAGCCCTTCATACCCAGCACTGTGTCCTCTCCTGTGAACAACCTGTTGGAATCCTCACAGGCCCCAGCAAAACCGAGGGGGCAATTCTGCGTCCTCCCTGTTTCGTCATGACACACTCCAGAGCTGGGAGCAGAAGAGGAGGTGGCAATGCTCAGCTGGGGTAGGAAGGCAGGACTTTGCTCACCCTGTGAGCTGTGGGGAGACCAGGGGCAAAGCCCTCACTGGGTGGGAGGGCAGGAGCTGCAAGCTCTTCACAGGCAGGT
The DNA here is from genome assembly GCA_013397845.1 of Melanocharis versteri. Classification (NCBI taxonomy): domain Eukaryota; kingdom Metazoa; phylum Chordata; class Aves; order Passeriformes; family Melanocharitidae; genus Melanocharis; species Melanocharis versteri. The sequence continues at coordinate 804,724 of VZTG01004481.1, read as the reverse complement.
TGGAGCCTTCAGGACAGGCTGGGTCTCACCTCCAAGTGACTCCTTCCCTCCCAGACATGCCACCCTTGGGAAGTCCTGCTGAGCTGGGCGCTAGAGGGAGGTGTCCCCTTGCCTGTTCATGACATTTTAAAAAAACCTCAGCTGTTGAAATAGTGCTCCTTTGGTTGAAGAAATACTGGTTCTCCATCAACTTTCCACTTCAGAGTATAAAACTGGAGATCTCTGAGCATCTGTGGTGAGAGGAGGATTGTCACCATGCCCTGTACTGCAGGCTCCAGTTATGTTTTTTGTGTCGCTACATGTGTTCTCTAAATCTGCCATATCGCAAAAGTGAAATAACATCCTTCAGACTGAAATCAGAGACTCATCAGCTCCAAAAGCCTCCATCTAAAATGAACAGATGTTCTGCAGATGGTATCCCTGTTTCCTCCATTCACCTCAAGGCAGCTCCATGCCTTGCTCATGCGTTCATGTTAAGCCCTTTAGTGGAGTCCTGATTGCTCGGCAGTAATTGAAGATCCACAGCACTGTAAAAGGGAGACAAGAGCAGGAACTTCCTGCCTTGCTTTTATTTTAGTGAAACTCTAATTGCACAGAAAATAAAAGAGAAAAATCGTTCTGCTGTTCAACAGTGGAATGTACTGTGGCCAGCTCAGATCTCACATAGAAGCCTTCAGCCATGCATCCTGAGAAGGTGGGTGGAGCTGGTAAATGGCTGGAAGGCACCAGTTAGGAATGCTGACAGTGTTTGCACAGCACATGGTGTTTGATTTAGGAGTGGTTCTTGACCTGCTGAGTCTCTTAAACAGAGGGTGCCAATACAATATATTAAGGAAATAAATCTTTTATAAATACTTTTATGGATAGTACTATTTTCCAAACTGATGCACAGTCACAGAACCATAGAGGGGTTTATGTTGGAAGGGACCTTAAAGATCTTCTAGTTCCAAACCTCCCTGCCATGGGCAGGGATGCCACCCACTGGATCAGTTTCACCAGGGCCCCATCCAACCTAACCTTGAACTCTACCAGGGGTGGGGCAGCCATAACTTCTCTGGGCAACCTGTGCCTGTGCCTCATCACTCTCTGAATAAATGCATGTACCAGCACAGAGATGATCCAGCTCACTGTTATATACATATTTATACAATTTTCAAAAAAACACATATTTATTCCCCACAAAGCTACTGTCAAGTTATTCTTCTTTGGCAAGCCTAAATTTCTAAGCACAAATATGATTATTCTTATGATTTATATTGTGGTTGCTCCTCCAAGATCCAGGCACAGGCTAATTCTTTCATGCAAAAACAGGGAAAGGATGGTCCCTACCTGAAAGAACTTACAGTCTTGGAAATATCACTTTTACATCAAATAAAAACTGTGGGCAGAGGAGCCAGACCAGTATGTTCATCACAGTGAAGGACCAGCGGTGGTTGGTGTAGCAGCAGCAGACAGTTGTGGACATGAGCTGGCTACTATTCCTTTTGTTAAAGTGGTAAGGATTTCTGTTGTGGCATTGAAGGTTTGGCCTCAAATGCCATTAGCCACCCTTGATTCTGATTTGGGGAAATCTCTCAGATGAGCAAGGTAAACTCATCTACTGCCCTTCACCCTGCCCCAGTGAAAAGCTTGTGTGAGCAGAGACATGATGGTCCGCCTGTCTATCCAGTTCTGCAGCTGCAGAAGGAAAGGTTACCACATTCAGCATCGAAGACGTGGTGGACGTGAACTCTGTCGGCTATATCCAGGATATTTTCTGAAACACCTACACAGCCCAAAGAATGGGATTTGCAGGACTCAGAGGTCCAGAACATGCAGATCTTCCAGGTCTCCCTGTTTTCCAGCAAACATTAATCTTTTAAAATTTATTAGAAGTCACAAAACCTGGGGTCCCAAGCAGACCTCACTGGTCCATCCAGCACTATCAATTCTGCTGGTCTGGCAAAGGGAAAATTCAAGCCTTTCTATACAAAGCAGCAGAGATAACTCAGACAGAGGTTATCATTGAGGATCCCTCAGGATGCTTCAGAGAACCAGAAGCAAAATGTAAGATGCACTCAATGACAGGTTTACCCAAATACACAAAGCATTCAAAAGAGTCTGGGCCCAGCTTTGATGGAGCCTTTCATGAGGACAGGCTTTATTCTCAAGGGAAGTGAATCAGTCTAAATTCTAACTGGTTTTCCCTCTGTGCCTCAAGCTCCTGCTCAGACCAATGCTGTCATCTGAGAGGATATGGATCCAGCAAAATCCCTGGAGTATTCAAAAGCAACAAAGCTGGTGTCCATGAGCACAATGCAGATTTTGTGCAAATTATTTCCTTATATACCATGCTGTCAATTTTCATCATTAATATCTCCCCCAGGAAGATTTTTTGGAAGCCCTGTATTTGTCTGAGATTTTTCCTTTGGTTGCTGGTACAGGGAAGCAGCTTGAAACAAAAGAGGGTGAGGCAAGGTTGGTTGTCGCAGTTAGACACAGCCTGGAGAGAAAAGAGGCAGCTGAACTCAGGAAGAACAGGATTGAATGAATTATTTATTTATATACAGGCAGGTTTTTATACCCTAGGTCGTTGGGATGGTATAAGGTCATTGGATCCCTGGGCATCCACCCCTCAGGATGATTGGCCAGGTCCTAAAACACCCATTCCCAAACAATCCCTCAGATTAACAATAACAAAGTACAAAAACTTCTCACAGGTGCAAGATAGAAGAATTATTTACAGAAGCTCTCTAGCTGTTTTTCAGCTAGCACCCGTGAGAAAGTGAGGATGCACACTGACAAGCAGAAAGCTGGAAAATCTCTTTGCCACCAAGCTTTCAGTGTCCATAGTTGGTAGAGGAGATAACATCTTTTATTAGACCAACAGAAACTGGAAAAAAATGGGAAAAAAACCCAAGCAAGTTGAAGCAGAAGCTGACAGACATGAGAATGCCTCGTGTGCCCTAAAGCATGGATAGTTTTATCCATCTGTACCAGCTGATCTAATAAAAGATACTGTCACTCATTATAAACATTAAGTTACATCTCTGGACAATCACGTCCATGGCAATTTTGCCACCATAATGAAACAAAGACACAGAAGTGTTGAGTGGCCTGAAGACAAATTTGAAAGCAACAGTGTACCTAGAATCACCTACAATGAAATAAAGGAGACCCTGCAGGGCTGTGGTCTGGTTCTGGAGAGGTTATTTAGGCTAGCTCTGATGTGGTGCTCTGCACTTAATAAATTAATAGAGACAGAAAATCATCATAAAATCACAGAATGGTTTGGATTGGGAAGGAACCTCAAAGATTATCTAGTTCTAACCCCTCCGCTCCCTGCCATGAGTAGCGACACCTCCCACTAGAGCAGGTTGCTCAAAGCCTCATCCAAACTGACCTCAAACATTTCCAGGAATGGGGCATCCACAGCTTCTCATCCTGTGCCATTGTCTCATCACTCTCACAGTAAAGAATTTCTTCCTTATATCTAATCTAAATCTCTCCTCTTTTATCTTCAAGCTGTTCCCCCTTGTCCTGTCACTATGTGCTCAGGCAAAAATTCACTCTCCTTTTTTTAGAAGCTCTCCTTTAAATACTTAAAAGTTCACCTTCACTACATCCTTGTGAGTGTTTTGACTTTGTGATAGTCTTATAACCACTAAATCTGTCCATATTCTATATTTGGTGGATACAGGATATTAGAGAACAATGTCATGCAAAGATAATAATCAAATATTTATGGCCAATTGAAAAGAACCGTTATGCTCAAGCAGAGATTCAGGTTTCGTGTTATTCACCTTGCACAGATTACTCAGTGTCCAGAGATTGTATGGGTGAGGAAGAAAATGCCACCACCTCAGACAGGTTGTAGACACTCTGATCTGTCATCAGTGGGAGTGACAAATGGGATCAATGAAATTGTTTGGGCTAAATTGTGCTTTAAAGCAGCAGTGCATGGAGGCCAAAAAGCTGTGAAAATGTTTACTGGTTTCGATACAACCAGTTGTCAAGGCAGAGGTGGACACACAGGCACACCTCATGGGGCTCCTTGGAGGTGCCCGGGGCACTGGGCCTCCCTTGGAAGGGATTATTCAGCCCTTAGTCACACTCAGCAGTGCACGAGGTGTGTGCTGGCAGCCACTCTGCACTTCGCTGGTTGCCAGAAAACTAATGAGCAAATACTTCCGCTTTCAGGCTGTCCCCTCCCCTCTCCCTACACCTGCGACTAGAACCAGGACTGTGCCTGGGACAAACTAGAGCCTCCGTGGCAGCAGCTGGGCTGGGAGCGGGGAAAAGCTGACCCAACAAAGAAAGACCAAGTGAAAGAGGACTGGAGCACAGCTGGGAGCCATCCTGCGTGTGGGGTAGACACTAGCACTGAGCAGCAAGTTTTCCCAAACAGCTGAGCCCTCAGCTCCTGGGGAAGATGAGTATTTCGTCAGAGCACAAGCCCCTTGGGAAGCAGGTCACCGGCAGCTTGCATACGGTGAGTAAGGTATGTCCTGAAGGGCACAATTCCCTCCTGCGGGATCAAAGCACCCCTGTTGGGCTACATTTGAGTGGATTTTTTCCCCCATATGAAGACACCAGGGCTTGCCAAATATATCCCTAATTTGAAGATTCTAGTTAAAAAGTTGTGTCTGACTCTGGCCGGTTTGCACCTGTTGTGTTACAGAAGGGCCAGGTCTCTCACAGGCATGCAAGATCTGACAACAGCAAATAACCAGAGTGGTTCTTCTCCTTTGCCAAGAGATGGAATTCAATTAATATGAACTTTAACTAGTCAGATCCCTAAATAAAAGCCTGTTGTAGGTTTTGGGGGTTTTCAACAATTCTTATGAGTCTCTAATGATGCCAAAACTGCCCTGTGTTGTTGACATGCAGGATCATCAGGTGGGAGCAGTAGTTTTTCTAGCTATAAGGAAAATTAACGGCAGTCTCAGACAAGCAGCATGTTACTAGGCAGAAGTCAAGGATGAGATTATGTCCTTTTACTCTCCTCTGCCTGCAGTCTCTTGCTAACCAGTTTGTCTTCTTGGCTAAAGCTGAACAATCTCTTCTCCAGACCACTCTGTATTAAAAAACCCTAACCTTTCTGTGTTGCACTTTTCACATGTAGGTTGTAAAATGCTTCCCCATGGAAGTAACTGTTTTACAGATTAGTAAAATGGGGCACAAATAGATGGAATGACTTTCCTGAGTGTCACCTTGCTGGCTAATTACAGAACTGGGAATCAGCTGGTGCCAGTACTTCCAGTCCGCTGGGAACCCCTTTGGTGCCAGGCTAAAACCATTAATCAGGATTCAAGAACATGAAGTTAGTTGGGCTACTGTGTTAAGGAATAACATGTTACCCATTTGTATTAGTGACAAACACCATGAAACATCTGACCTGCCACCTGAAAAAGCTGCAAAGGCTCAAAAGCCTGAGACATTCCTGTCAAATGATCCTGGGTGGGGAGTGCTGTTGATATCTCTTGGACTAATAGCAAATCTCCCAGGGAGAGATTTTATTACAGAAAAAGCTTTGGGCTGTGTTTTTCAGTGGGTGGAAAACACAACGCAGTCTAAGACAGAAGAGTGTCTGTCTCCTTGACCCAAGTGTAAATGATTGCTCTTGAGATGAAACTACCCACACTAGTGCAAAGCAATATCCCAGCAGGGTCTTTGGCCTGAATATTCTGTTGCTTCTCCGGCTTGCTTAGGGTGTGAGCAAATTTCTGCTAAATCTGATAATTTGCTCTTGATTAAAAGGAAGGTCTCACCCTGCACCAAGCTGTCTGCTCCTAGTCCCATACTTTCGTCAGCTCTGTGCTTGTTAAATCCTTTGTGAGCCAATCCAGCTCACTAAGATGAAAGAGAAGCAGAGCTGGCATGAGGTGAGTAACAGAGCACGTAGGTAGGTACAAGAACAGGACGGGGAGAGGGCACGGAGCCCCCTCCTTCTCTCGGTGTGAGCTGCGAGATCAGCTCACGTCATCCCGTGGGCCTGCACCCATGTGATCCAGCTAAACACTTAAGTACACACTTCACCTGAGGCATGTGACCAGCAGCACTGAGGCAGACCGTTGTGTGATCGGATCCAAGAAAGTGCAGGTGAGCTCCTGGAAAATAGGGTTGTTTATTGACTCACGCCTTCTCAATGGCAGGTGTGGCCCTGGCCTGGCTTGTGCCTTGCATTACAGTAGTGATGGCAGGAGAGAGAAGAATGGTCTTCTTTCTTCCCTCTTCTTTTCATCTGCTGAGTACTACACGAAATGACCAAGTGCAAAGGAAGCTAGTAAAATTTTTCAGAACTGAACTTACAGGAAGGTCGGAGTGAACACAAAGTCCAGCTTTCCAGGTATTCAGGCCTCCCCCAATTCAGATAATGGTGTTAATACAGAGGGTAAAAAAAATGCAAACAAACCCACAATCTTTACATTTTTCCCTCTTAAGTCCATGTCAGTTGCATGAAATATTTCCTTGACTTCCTAACTAAAGCCATCATACATTTTTAGGTGCTTTGCTAAACAGCTTCTGTCCCACACCTCTGACATCATGGATTTTTTTGTCTTACTTCAGCGTTTGTAGCTGAACCCCCAGATGAGTGGAAGACAATTTCACCTATTTATAAAGTTTAAAGAGCTTTAGTTTCTCTTCGGAAGAGAAAAGAACAGTTCAGGTGATAAAAATGAAGCGGCACAGCTTTGGGCTCTATCCTTGTCCCTCTGCAGGTGGGATGGGTGAGAGCTCATGTACTGCTCTTGCTGTAAGGACAGTGGCCCTCAGGGACAACACTTGTGAGTGACTTAGGAGATCAGTGTTGAATCCTGTAGTCACTCACAGCTTCCCTGGGCGGGGTACTTCTTTTTCCTCTTTCCCACGGGGAAAGTGACACTTTCCTACATCTCAAAGATTAAGTGAAGACTTAGCCGTTTAGAAATGTCCAAGTCTTTGCTGCTCTGGTTGTGAGGGCTGTATAAGCATCCTGCATCTGCTTTTTCAGTAAATCAGGTGGAGGTTCCCATCTGATGCCCAAGAAACGGGAGCTCATACTGCTTTTCACACCATCATTCCATCCTTCAACCACAATCATCTGTCTTTTTCTTGACACTTCCACGTTGATGACCTCAGACTGGTAATGCACATGGCTTTTTGTCCCCTTGTGATTCTTGCAGTTGTCACCAATTGTGGAGTTAAATGTTGGCGGGGAGATGTACACGACAACGCTGAGCACCTTGAAGAAACACCCTGGCTCCAAGCTGGCAGAGATGTTCACTGGCCAGCCCAAACTCAGGACTGACTCCGAAGGGAGGTTCTTCATCGACAGGCCAGGCACCTACTTCAAATACATCTTGGAGTACCTGCGCAGTAACCAAGTGCCCACCCAGTGCATCCAGGATGTCTACAAGGAGGCATTGTTCTACGACATAGAGCCTTTGATCAAGCAGCTTGAGGACTCCCCACAGATCTTTGGGGAGCTCGTGGCGAGGAGGCAGTTTCTGGCTCGTGTGCCCAACTACAGTGAGAACATTGAGCTGATGATCCGCATCGCGAGGGCAGAAGCGGTTGCATGCCGACAGTCCAGCGTCATTGTGTGCGTGGTCAGAACTGAGGAGGACGCAGCCAGGTGTCAGGACGCCTTGAACAGTTTGGACATGGATAAAAAATCCGTGGTGAAGTTTGGCCCCTGGAAAGCTGTGCCAAGTATTTCTGATCTGCTGGACTGCATTCAAATGGATGTGGAAGCCAAAGGGTATAAAATATCCTTTCAGCCCCATGTTGCTGAAAAAGGTTTTCGCTTCAAATCGCACGACTTCTTCTACAAGTTCCTGTTCACCTGGTGGTAGCAAAGTGCCACCATTGATAGGGAACGTTAGAGAGCAATTATTAGAACAAATTAACCTGGACTGTGGAGACTAGACCAGAGGTGCTAGAAACACACAGGCCAACGAAAGGATCTCCTTTGGCTGTTTGCCATATCAAAGAGCACTTAAGAGCCACTTTACTTGGGTTTTAGGGGATAACTTTTTAGGGGATTTAAAAGGCTTCTGGAAAAGGAGGAATTTTACTCTTCAGTGTTGCTTACTATTCATTCAGTTGGAAGAGATGGATCTGTGAATTGAGCCAATCTCACTCAACCTAAGGGAAATGAATAATGCCAAATATGTCTCATGGACATGTAGAGTTGCTCTCTCAGTGCCAATGGGAACAGGCCACATATGTGCAAATCCTGACTGAAACAGTGACATTAACGCATGCTTGAATTTGGTTTCTTAATGAGAAGGCAAAAGAGATTCTTCTCCCTCCTTTCTACACCAGAATCTGGGTTAAAAGGAAGGATTCAGTGTCCTGTGATCTCTTCTTATTCCTCCTGTAGACAGCCTAGTCTCTGGTCAATGTATTTATTACCATTATTTATTATTTGTTCTGAAGGAAAGACGGAGAACCTCAGCTGCGGTCCAGGATTAACAAAAGCCAAAAATACCACCACTGATGTGAGGAGTTTACAATCTAAGGACACACATTCCTCTTTCAGACCACACAATCTTAACCTCTTTATTATGACACTCGTTATTATGATGATGCTATTTCTAACTATATAAGCTCCTAGAAGAACTGAGAAAACCCACCATGATTTAGTGGGAAGGAAGTGGTACTGAAGCAACAGCCTGCAAATTCTCTTTTACAGAATACAAGTTGCATTCTACACTGTGTTTTAAAAAATCTTAGAATTTGAAAGTTTATTTTTATACTGGAGATGGCTTGGGTTTAATCATTCTGAAAATCATAATGGCTGATTTGATAAAGATCATATTTCCTTTAGTTCTCAGAAGATGGATTTCTTCCAGTTAAGGATAATAAATATAGAATCATAGAATGGTCCCTGGGATTTCAAATAAATAACTTTTAAATTTTTTTTGAATGGCGCAGAAGTGCTTTATTTACTGACATTTTCCCCCTCAAGATCCCCAAATTCTAAAGACCTGAAGTTTCACCTTTAGGGTAACAGATTTGAATCCCTCCTCATTAAGCTGTGTTTCAGATGTGCTTATCCTAGCACGGACCTCCCCCCAGTGACAGTCGTGAGTCACTCCATCGACTGCAGGGCAGTTCTGCAGGAGGTGTGAAGGGGTGCTGAGATCTCTCACATTCATGACCTTGGTAAGAATGGACACAGTCAGTGTCCAAGAGGACAAAAAGATTTAGGAAATAGGCTCTTTTGATCATAACCAAGTGGTTGGTGGTGCTCAGCCCGGAAGAAGAGAGATTGAAAAGGCCTCCCAATAGACAAAAGGCTGCTTTAAAGAGATCTGTTACACTTTGTACATACTGAGGGTGGGGAAGCTGGTTTAAGTTGCAACAACAGAGATGAAAATCAGATATTAGGAGAAAAAAATCTCAGTATAGAGTAGTTAAAGCCTCACACCAGCCAACCAACCTCCTAAGTCTATAGGACTGCTGCCATGAGAAACTTTTAACTGGCACACACTCGAATCCTGTGTTCAGTTTTGCGACCCTCACTCCACGAAGGACACTGAGTGCCCTGGAGAAGGGCAGCGGAGCCGGGGAAGGGCTCGAGCACAGGTCTGATGAGGAGAGGCTGAGGGAGCTGGGGGTGTTTAGCCTGGAGAAAAGGAGGCTCAGGGGGACCTTACTGCTCTCTACAGCTGCCTGAAAGGAGGGTGTAGCCAGGTGAGGGACAGAACAAGAGGAAATGGCCCCAAGGTGTGCAAAGAAAATAATCAGAAAAAATTTATTTACCGAAAGGGTGGTCAGACATTGGAACAGGCTGCCCAGGGAATTGCGCGAGTCACCATCCCTGGAAGTGCTCAAAAATGTGTGGATGTGGCACTTGGGGACAGAGTTTAGCGGTGGGCTTGGCAGTGCTGGGTTAATGGTTGAACTCGATGACCTTAGAAATTTTTTTCTGACTTCAGTGATTCTACGATTCTGATGGAAATAACTTTTCTAATTATTTTTAATTAATTGTTTCAATTAATCATAAGCAGTATATTATTCATTAGCATTTTATTAGTCTTAAGTCACTCTTAGCCAGCACGTTGGTAAGTTTCTTTACGCAGACTGTTATTGTTAAGAGCTTGATTGGGAAAATCACCGAAACTTTAAGTTTTGCTAAATTAACCCTGATATGCTTCGATGAACAAAAGCTGGGAGAGAAAGATGTATTTCCGAAGTTCAACACGAGAAATGCATAATTTATAGACTACAAGGACATTTGGCAGAATCCAGAAGGTAACGAACTAACAAACTAACTCTTCAGTATGTGCAGCAAAACTCCCTACCTGGGAAAAAAGACAACAAAAACACTGAGAAATACGGACTGATTAACATGAGAAGCAAGAATAAACAACCAATAGAGGACAGAACGCTAACTAATGAAGAGAATTATATAATTTAGAACTAATGAAAGTTAGGTTGCTACTCGTGAAACCTGCGCGTACTTTGGGGGAAAACAGCGCGGGGCAGACGCCCTGGGCCGGGCCGCGGGGCCGGGCCGCGTCCCCATGGCAACGGGAGGCCGCCGGACCATCGAGTGCGGCCTCCGGGCGGAAGGAGAGGAGCCGGCGCCTCTGGCCCCTCCCTGCGCCCGCTCTATGGCTCCTCTTCCGGGTTGCGGCGCGGCGTCATGGCGGCGCACCTGAAGAAGCGGGTGTATGAGGAGTTCACCAAGGTGGTGCAGGTAACGCGTCCCCCGCTGGGCCCGGATGGACGGCCCCGAGCGTTGCCGTGCGGCGGGAGGTGCCGGCGGGTGAGGCGGAGCTGTGGGGAAACCCGNNNTGGGGAAACCCGCCGGCCCGGCCCGGGGCCGAGCCTGGCAGCGCCGCCCGCCCGCCGGGCGCTGGGGCTGGGGCGGCCCCTGAGGGGATGGGGAGGAGCGGGACGGGTCGGCCCCGAGTTTGAGAAGGCTGGCGCTGGCGGAGGGGAGAGGTCTGACGGAGGGTGTTCCCTTCAGGATGGGGAGGCAGAGAGGTTGTTTAGTCTTACTAGAGATACTCGACAACCGTCTGTACGCAGTTCCGTGCCATGTGCTCCGGGATGACCCTGCTTGAGAGGAGGTTGGGCCAGGTGACCCCCTGTGGTCTCTTCCAACCTGACCCGTTTTGTGATTCTGTGAGCTGAGTCGGGCCGGGACTGCTGCGGGGAAGACGCAGCATCCCCTAGCCCGGGACTGGGGAAGCAACTATAGGGAATTTCTGGGCTGCTCCAGGCCGGTGGGAGTGGGAGAAGTCGCGTTTGCCGTGGGTTGGTTGTTTGGTGTTGGAAACAGCAGGATTTGACCCAGCCTAGGGTGGGGAGAGGCCGTGTTTCACGGGGATAGGGGCTACCTGGGCAGGACAGTAAGAGCCACAGCGGTCTGAGGATGTGTTTCCTTCTGAGACAGATGAGGGAGTGGCTAGTGACTGCGGTGGGACATGGGAGCTTCCTTCGGCCTCCCCACGTTCAGTCTGGGAAGGAGTAGGTCTGGATTTGCTGTGTTTCTGAGCTGTGTCCCTCTGCCCACAGCAGCAGCATGAGGACCTGTCCACTAAGAAGCTGCGGCTGACCAAGCCCAGCAAGTCGGCAGCGCTCCACGTGGACCTGTGCAAAGCCACCTCGCCTGCAGATGCCTTGCAGTACCTGCTCCAGTTTGCCAGGAAGCCTGTGGAAGTGGAGAGCGTGGAAGGGGTCGTCAGGATCCTGCTGGAGCATTATTACAAGGTGGTGAAGTGGGGAGCCAAGCATGCTTGCTCCTTCTGGTCTTATTTAGTTGGTGTGGGATGTTGAACAGGGGCTCGCAGGCTCCTATGTTGCTGACTCACTTGCCAAAAGTGTGGGCTGAGAGTGAGTGGCTGTAGCCCTTTACCCAGGTGATTTCTGATTGTGGTACTTGGTCCTGTGCTGATGGTTTCTGGAGCCTGTGATGAGGGTGTGGCAGTGTTATCCCTGCACACGGCCTGTGTGGAAGTTAACTTGGCAAGGGACAAAAGACATGTCAAGTTTTCCAGGGAGCCCGGCTGTCCAGAGCTTTTTCAACTTTATCTAACTCTTTCCTGACTGATGTTTCCTTACCTTGTTCTTAATTTCCTCTAGTAGTGAAGAAACCTTTTAGCTATTACTTACGCTGTGAAAAACAGCACTTTTAAGTCATAGAATCATGGTTTGGGTTGGAAGGGACATTAAAGATCATCCACTTCTGACCCTTCTGCCCTGGGCAGGGACACCTTCCCCTTGACCAAGTTGCCCAAAGTTCCATCCAGCCTGGCCTTGAGCACTTCCAGAGATGAGGCAGCCACAGCTTCTCTGGGGAACCTTCTCTGGACCAGTGCCTTACCACCCTCTCAGTAAAGAATTTCTTCCTAATATCAAATCTATGAAAAAAGCTGTCAGGGATTGGTCTCTTCTCCAATTAACTAGCAATGGAACAAGGAAATGGCCTCAAGCTGCACCAAGGAGGTTTAGATTGGATATTTGGAAAAATTTCCACACTGAAAAAATTATCAGGCTCTGGAACAGGCTGCCCAGGGCAGTGGCTGAGTCACCACGCCTGAATGTATTTCAAAGATGTGTAGATGTGGCACTTGAGGACATTGTTTAGTGGTGGATTTGTCAGTGCTGGTTGGACTTAGGGGTCTTTTCCAACATAAATGATTCTCTGATTCTATGAAATACAGAGTTCCTGGTCGAATAAAGTTTGTTTTGTAGTCTGTATTAGAAGACAGACTCATGAACCTGCAGATGAGGTCACACTGGCTGTGGCCTCTTACAGAATCCAGCTTTTAGAAATACTGCTTTTAAAATTACCATAGCTGACATTATTTTACTTAAGGACAAAATTTTGAAAAGAACTTTTTTCCAGTAACACTTGCACTTTCCCTGATCATCCAGAAACCCGACCCTGAAAGCTGTAACTGCAGTGGAAGTCATGTGATGATTTATTTGTTTGTTGTGTCATTGCTTTGTTTAGGATGTTGCTGCAGCCTCCTGGTCCTTCATCCCTATATATTTTGGTAGGGCTGTCCCCATACAGTCCTGCTGATGATATCCATTGTTCAGTCACATAACTCCAACCCTAAAATAGAAATTGCTTCTCAGTTCAATTGAGAAAGGGTCTACTCCCTTGGGTATTACATTTGTCACTTGGAAGCTGTGTGTGGCACTGAAGCCTCTCTTAAATGCTTGAAGGATACAACAGTTGTAACTGTAAAATTTCTTGTTGAAAGATGGAACATTTGTTACTGTGATATTTCTGCACCTCGGTGTTCAGTGTTGCACAAATGCTTGGTAAGGTCCAAGTATAACATCCAGATGACTTTTTGTCTTTTTACTCTGTATTGGATACCCTTGGCAACACAGTGGAAGAGGGAGCGTCCAGTTATGACCAGAAGTCTGTGTGCATGAATCTGTAAAAGCCTCAAAATAAATCTTTACAATACATGAACTCTTGAAATTAATTAAAGGAATATTAATTGATGAGGCTTGCTTATGTAATTATCACCTGTGACAGCATTTGCTTTTTCTTAAATGAGTAGATGTATGTGGGAAATATATGCTGTTCTTTTTTTTTTTTCTTTAACTTTGCTGTGTTGGGGATTTTTTGGGGTGTTGTTTCCGTCCAGGAGAATGATGCCTCTGTAAGACTGAAGATTGCATCCTTGCTGGGGCTGTTGTCAAAGACTGCAGGATTTTCCCCAGACTGCATTATGGATGATGCCATTAACACACTTCAGAATGAGAGTAAGTCTCACTTTTGATGTGGTGCTTGAGATCAAGGTGGAATCATGCTGTTTAAAGCATTTGGGACAGTGGCAATGCCTTACATCTCAGGTGTACAATTGGGAATTGCTGGTTAGAGTATTTATTTTCTGGTTTTGTGAATGATGACAGATAACACCATGTTCTGAGGAGGAGAAAAATGTTCCTCTGACTTGCCTGCTGTATGTTTTGTTCTAAAGGAGTGCAAAGTTTGCTTTTGCATCTCCATGTGAGAGCTGTTGCTTCTGAAGTTCTCTGTTCTACAGGACAGTTTTGCTTAAAATGGAAATGTGTTTGAAGAGGAGTTTTTTTTATACCGTGCTAGATGCCAGCTCATCAAGCTGTATCGACAGTAGTGTAGCCAGCAGGTCAAGGGAGGGTATTGCACCCTTTTACTCAGCACTGGTTAGGCCGCATCTGGAATACCTTATCCCATTTTGGGTTCCCCAGTGCCAGATTAGTGCTGGTACGGTTGGGTGAGTTCAGCAGAACCACTGAGGTGGTAGAGGACTGGAGTATGTGATGTGCAAGGCGCAGCTGGGGGAGCTGGGCTAGTTCAGGCCTTGAAAGGAGAAGGTTTCAGGATGGCCTTCCAGCGTGGATCAGTCTGTGATCCTGTAGCTGGTGGCAGTTCAGCTGAGTGGTATGTAGCCTTTCACTCTTTTGTTTTGCAGAGTCCCACCAAGTCCTTGCTCAGCTGCTGGACACCCTGTTAGTGATTGGCACAAAACTCCCAGAGAATCCATCTGTCAGGATGAGGCTGGTGGAGGTAGCCTGCAAGGTAAGGCGGCCTCCCTGGGCCAGGGAACTTTTGTCACTGTACAAGAAAAGAAGAAAGGTAGTCAGTATTTAAGTTATTTTCATTTTTCTCAACAAACTGTTACAATACTAACATTAATAACTGCTAGGAAACACAGTACGATGTTTCAAGAGGCTGAAAGAATTATAAGAATCCAGTTACATCTGCTCTTCTCTTGTTCCGTAGCATCTGACAGATTCTTCTCATGGTGTAAGGAACAAGTGTCTTCAGTTAATTGGCTGTCTTGGCCCAGTGGAAAAAGGTGTTGCAAAAGAGGCTGAAAGCCAGGCGGCCAAAGATGTGCAGAAGATAATAGGAGATCATTTTAATGATCAGGACCCTCGAGTTAGGACTGCAGCTATCAAAGCCATGGTAAGTGTTGATGGTACAGTGAAAGAAATGGTTTAGGGTTGTATAAGGAAGCTGAGAGAGGGCTGCAAACTAATCCAAAGAGGTTTGGTTTAGAGATTATTTTAATTAACTTAGTAAAAGTCTGTTTAGTGTATCAAAATTACCTGAAAAAATAAGCTAGGTCTTGAAATATGAGAGTAACATGAGATCTCAAGAATATTATTTAAAATACTTATTGTCAAGATAATGCAATATTTTAATTATAGCAGCAGTCAAGAAATGCAAGCAGCTGAGTTTACTCAAGCAGAAAAACAGAGGTGAAAACTTCATTTGTGTCCCTTAAACCTGTAGTTACACTTTCTTACATTGTTTTTTTTTTTCCTTGTAGCTACAGCTTCATGAAAGAGGATTAAAGTTGCAGCAAGCTATTTATAGTCAGGTAAAACATTGTATTTGTTTTGTACTTGTTTGCATATCTTTCTTTTTGAATTCTCTGGCAGTGTGTTTTGTGAGGACGAGGGCACTGGGCAGAGGAGGAGTATTTTGCACTTAAATTGCTGGTGTTCCTTGTTGTCCTATGAAGTGGAAATAAAAGGGTGTTTTGCATCCATTGTGCTTAAATGGACTAAAGCATATGCTTTGTTATATGTTGTTTGTTGGGGAGGTGATCATGGGAAGGGCAAGGCATGATGAAGTCATTCCTGTCATCTGGCAGTCATAGTCTGGAAGTCTTAAACCCTTGTTCATTGGAGAGTACCCATGAAGCCTGTATTTGTTATGTCAGTAAGGCTGTGCAGCTGCAGCCTGTATCAAGTCAGTTCTATTGGAGACTCACATTTCATCCTTCCTGCATAGTACGGGCAATTCTGGAGTTTTACAGCATGTGCCTGATTGACTTGATTAGGACTAGTCTGCCTGATCAAACTCGGCAATACTAGGGAGTAGAAGAGAAGGCTAGATTCATCTTGATTTTTAATCTGTCCTAACTGCTTTGTGGTAAGGATGCAGATTACACTGTGGGAGGTGAGTGACAGCTCAGGTGGGGATGTTTGAGGTATATTGGACTATGAATGTTCTTTCAGGCCTGCAAGCTGTTGGCAGATGATTATGAGCAAGTGCGCAGTGCTGCAGTTCAGCTGATTTGGGTCCTCAGTCAACTCTACCCTGAAAGGTATGTCCTGCATGCGCTGTCCTCAAAGTACTGGCCAAGTAATCATCCTAATCCTGAGAGTTTCGTGCTAGTAGGTCTGAGGAATAGCTGTTAGGAAACTGGTGTGTACTAATGGCTGATGCCTGATGAGAGTGCACTGATGCTGTGAAGTTTTGGTTCGTGGTATTTGTTGCCCATTCACAGGAATTCAACATAGTTGTTTCTTATTGACGCCATCCGGTATGGAATACAATCAACAAACTGATTTCTCTATGCCAGCATTGTCCCAATTCCTTCTTCTAATGAAGAAATTCGCTTGGTTGATGATGCCTTTGGAAAAATTTGCCATATGGTTAGTGATGGTTCCTGGGTTGTAAGAGTACAAGCTGCTAAGTTATTGGTAAGTTGCATTCTTTTCTTCTCTAGCAGACAATAGTTCCTCTTAAGTTACTTTGCTTTTCATATATATTCAAAAAAAAGCAAAAGGGGGGATGTTTAAAACCATATAGGTAAATTTCTCCCAAATTTCTGAGCTGGAAGAAATGAGGGAGGTTGAGAAAACCTAATAGTTTTTCAGCTCAACTGGGCAGTGATTCTTTCCTTGGGAGTAGAGGGCTGAGCATTAAAGGAAAACACAAATCCTCGTCATAACTCTCTGCCCCTACTTCTCTACCACAGGTCATGTGAACCAACTGAACTCAAGAAAAGCCATGTTAACCTCATTGGGGAAATAAGATGTTCTGACTCTTTTAAGATCACTTTTTTAGACTCTGATGTACGATAGTGTCAGGCATTGCATAAAGCTGTTAGAATGAGTGGATAAGATTGGATGCAGTGTTGGGATAAGTTAGGAAATTATATGCTGCAGTTTAGAATAATCCTGTTTCTTCCTTTTGATTTTTTTTTTTTCTTTAGGGTTCTATGCAACAAGTTAGCTCCCATTTCTTGGAGCAGACCCTTGACAAGAAGCTCATGTCAGATCTGAGGGTATGTAAATGTTTGGGTTTGTTTTCCTGTGTGTAGGTGCTCAAATCACAGAAGAGGTGTGTTAATATTGAGTGTGCTTGTTTGCCTTGTCCTTGCCTGAGGGCCGCTGAGAGTTAATTGATGATGACAGGTTTTGTTTTAGATTAAAGTCAATGAAGCAATTGCTAGTTTTAGATTTCATTAACCGAGCATGTAAGAAACAGCTCTAGGCTATTCAGGTTTTGCAACCGCTGAGAGGTAAATGTTTATGGTGTTCTGATAGGTTTTTGGCTAAAGGCCTTTTTTTATTGTGTATGGAAAGATTGCATCCTAGTTATAGCAGCAAGCTCATGGAAATGTCCTGCAAGATCTGATCGAAATGCACCAACATTTCAAGAGACATGAGTAGCTAAAGGCTACTCAGCCCTGTGAGCAAAATTTTTCAGTAACATTCCTTCCTTAAGCAACATGCTCAAGGTTACGGTAATTTTTTTCTGTCTACAAAAGAGGGGTGAAGTGGTGCTGGTTTTTGTGGGCTGCTTTTTGAAGGCTGTTAAAGAAAGTGCTGCACAGCTTTATTTAGTGTGGGGGGAAAGGAGACGGACTAGCAAGCATGCAGAATGAATATCCCATTTTCCACATTGCTGAACTCTGGATAGTATTGATAGCATTAAAGTATTTAATTGCAGTTTATAACAAGTTGGACTGCAAAGTGATAGCATTTTTGCAGATCGTTTATTGGCTTCTTAACTAGATGGGCCTTTGTTCTGACCCAGTTTGGCTGTTTTTACAATGGATGTCTAAGAATGTGTTAATTAAAATGTATTTGTTATTATCCTTTCCCTGCATCACCACTACAAAGAGTTACTGGCATTTAGAAATAGCTGTAGAAGAGAGGGTACCGTTTGCTTTTCTTAGCACTTGCATGTGTGTCAATGTCTAAGCCTCCAGCTACATCTATTTTCAGATCCAGTTTAATATTTTGTTCAATCATCTTTTGAAGTTTACATGGTTGTAACTGAAACGCTTGTTTGGACAGAGGAAGCGCACGGCACATGAACGAGCCAAAGAGCTCTACAGCTCTGGGGAGTTTTCAAGTGGCAGGAAGTGGGGAGACGATGCTCCCAAAGAGGAGATTGATACTGGTGCTGTGAACTTGATTGAATCAGGAGCTTGTGGGGCTTTTGTTCATGGCCTGGAAGATGAGATGTACGGTAAGTGTTGACTTGCCATGGAATAGCTAAAGGGGATGATGTGTGTTGGCTGACAAGCATCATTTTGATCTCTGATATGGCAGTTGTTTCAAAGGTACTGTAGTGCTGCACAGAATTTTGGATAGAAATGTTCAATTGAGTAGCCAAAAGCAAATAGCTTCCTATAAATGGTGAAGTTTTAGTAACATATATGGTAAGAAGTGGTTTGCTTCTGTTCTGCAGAAACCCACTGGGATTATTTTTTGTTGTTGTTGACTTAAATTTAACAGTTGTTTGTGGCTCTAAATTGGCAAAGTTAGTTGCTGGTGTTTGAAGTCGGTGTTTTGTCAGCAGGAAAGAAGTTCACAGAATCATTTAGTTTGGAAGACACCTCTAGGACCATCGAGTCCAAATGTTAACCCAACACTACCAAGTCCACTACTAAGCCATGTCCCTAAGTGCCACATCCAGATGATTTCTGAACACTTCTAAGGATGGTGATTCCACCACTTCCCTGCGCAGTCTGTTCCATGGATTGACAACCTGAATGTTTTCCCTAATACCCCATCTAAACCTCCCCTGGCACAACTTGAGGCTGGTATTTGCATAAACCATGAAAATTCCAAGGTCTGAATGTTGTTTCTGAATTTACCTTTAATGTTACTGGAAGGATGAGGTTCAGTTAAAATGTACAAAACCACCGTAACAAAAATATTGCTGTAGATTGCGTTGTAAAAGTTGGTTTATTGTTCCATGGCTCCTGCAAATAAATGAACATTTTCCCAGTAGCTAAACTCTCCCTGAAGCTTGAAAGTGCACCTTTTGTTTTCCTGACTAACAGTAAAAAATTTTTCACTGGTTCAGCCCCTTGATCTGTGAAACATGTTCTCCAGTTGCTTGTGCCACAGGTCTTGTGTCAGTATGATGCTATTGAGGAATGTGGATAAAATGAACAAATGTGGAATACACACATGGAGATGTGTGGAGAGAGCTCTCTCTCCATTGCAGCATTTTTAAATACTGCTGAGCCTCCCTGGCTGGCAATGCTGCTTCATGTCTTGAATTCCATGTTGTAACTTAAATCTGAATTAGTGTGTCAGCTTATGAGAGCAATATCGGCAAAATGTTTCTCTTCTCTTAATGCCTGGGTCTTAATGACCATGGAGACTCAGAGCTGTGACAAAAGCTTCATTACTGAGCAAGCAGGGGTCTTGCTGTCTGTGCATTTTTGTACTTGATCAGAATCCTGAGGAGTCAGATGCCTTCTTTAAGAGCAATAGGCCTAAAAGCTCCACACAAGTTCAAGTAAATGTTTTCAAGATGAGCTAATTTGAGTGAAAACTAGAAGTATGTTTAGAACAGCAATGTTTGCAAGACATCAGATTAATTACCATTTTTATGGTCCTAGCACATAAATGTTGTGGAAGCTAATGAGGATGATTATAGGGAAGAGAATCTCATCTCTGCCTAACCTTGTTATATTTGGGTGTTCTTCAAATTCGTGCAATGTTTTAAGCATAGGTACACTCAGGATGCTTTCTGATGCTTTTTTTACTTTAATTCAAATAATTTTAATATTTAGGTGGCACCTTTTTCCTTTGTTTTGAGGAATCTGAAGTCAGAAAGCAGGGGACTTTCATTCTGTTAACTGCCAAAATGTTGGTTCTCTGGGGCTTTTCAGCAATTCATGAAGTGCTACATAGCAAGTTAAAAATGCAGTGAAAGCTCCACGCAATTAAACTGTCAGGAAGAATAAAACAACCACTGTTTAATTAACTAAATTAGTTTGCTTAAGATACCAGCGTTAATGCTGTGCTTGCAAAACACACTATGAAATACGCGGTATTTATTGATGGGTTGGAGACCTGTTTTTCATCTGCAGGTCCCTTTTGCAGATGCTTATGGCAGCAGCAGGGGCTCTATCAGAAGTGAGACTTTTGATTTGAAGACTTGCCTGTAGAAAGTCCCCCAGTGGGTCCCTGCTTAGGCTCTGTTGCCCTCAGCATTTCCTTGGCATCTCCTGTCTTTAGACCAGCCCTTGAATAGTACAAGACCTCGCTGTTGGGTGAATGTTCTTTTAAACCAGACAGTTTTAATTAATTTACAGTTAATTCCCTGCCCCTCTTTTAACAGAGGTTCGAATTGCTGCAGTTGAAGCCCTGTGCATGTTGGCTCAGTCCTCGCCTTCTTTTGCGGAGAAATGCCTGGATTTTTTGGTCGACATGTTTAATGATGAAATTGAGGAGGTGAGATTGCAGTCAATACACACAATGAGAAAAATTTCCAACAATATCACACTGCGGGAAGACCAGCTGGATACTGTGTTAGCTGTCTTGGAGGTAAGAAATTCTTGAGGAGGGGAAGAATTGCTTTCCTGCTTCCTTTGGGGTGCTTAATTATGTACTGCTAATCAGTCCCTTCCTCTGAGAGCAAACTCACCTTTTTGTTGGGTTTTTTGGCTCTTTGAACACTGCCAAAGGTTCCTAAAATCTGGTAGCTTGTAGGCCCCAGGACAGCAGAATACTTCTGAAAGACAAATTTTAGATAAAAGCTCTTCCTTTGATCGCTGTGCTGTTGCCTCCATGTGTTTCCTTCTGTCTTGTGTTTGTGGTCCTGCACTCTGCACCACTTCACGTTGAATGCAGCTTCATTTCCTTTCTGCTTCCTTGACTCAGCTGCTTTGGCTACACCTTTGCTCACCAAGCAGAGCTGGGCCATGGGCCTGAGATCTTTTTTCTGGCTGTTTAGAGAGTTTGTTTGTGTGCTCTGCTGTATGATTTTGAGTTTTCCCAACCAGCATCCTCCCAGTCAGTGCTCAGCCAGGATTAAGGGAACAGCACGAGTCAGCTGCTCTTCCTGATTTATGAGGTTGATCCAGGAAGAGATTTTGGATGTATGAATGGTACTGTGTCAAATTGCTTCCCCTCAGACCTGATTGATTTGCTGAGCTATAGCCCTTGAGGCTTTTTTTTTTTTTTAATCTGCTGCTTGAGGTAGGCAAGTTCCTGCTTCTTTTGAGAAGTGTCCCAGCCTTGGGAGGTGCTGCAAATCCACTGTTTCTGTCTCTTCACCTTCTACTTCCTTGACCCCGGGCAGCAATTTCTACTCTCAGTTATGACTCAGGAAGAAGCAAACTAATTAAACCTATTTTATTAGTCTGTAGCAAATGCTGTGGAATATCATCTGACTTTGCAAATGCAGCAATGAGCTTTAGGTACCTCACATTTCTGTCATTATTTACATTTGTTTAAGCTAGGGACCTGTGCATTGAGGTATGAAAATGTCCTGGTTAGGCTGACCTCTTCTGTGCTGACTTATCATGTATGATAAACCCTACAGGTATTGTGGCTTATATTAATATGATTGTTATCAGGCATTGGGATAGCTTAAGTGTGAGAATTATTAACATTTTAATGGATTTCTCTGATTCTGAAAGATGCTTGGTGCCTTTCTGTAAAATGCATCTTCCACTGCAAAAATACAGGATGTGGAAAAATACCATTAACTTTGGTGCCTGAATTGGTTCCAGCAATGTAAATATGGAACCCTTGGGTGTGGGGGTAACTTCTGTTTTCACTCCACTGCCATCACTTTGTCAGAATAACTGTGCCAGCTACTCCTTGCTTTTCTGACCAGACTTTGGAATTTGCTTTCTCTGTTGTCCTTGATCTCAGTTTCTGTTGAGTTGTGCTCATCTCTGTCCCTTCATGGTCTTCTGCCTCGTTTGTCTCTGTACCACCTTTCTGGTGGGCTTTATTAGTGGTTTGGAGTATTTTATGTCTGTGGTCGTTTCATTCCAGTCCTTAGAGTTTGTCTTCTCCCTGGTCAGTCTGTCTTTGACCACCAAAACCCCTTTGATCGTTTGAGTGTGTTGGCTGTCATTTAAGAGCCTTTACAAGAGGATTGCTCTTTCTTCTTTTGTATACAACAGTGATGAATGAGCTGTTGATACTTAGCAAATTATAATCTAAAAAAGGTAAAATCCACCATTGAAAAGCATCCAGTTCTTGTATCCTATCAAATTTTCATGATGTGTCCAGCAGCGCCAGGCAAATGCTGATAGCAAGAAATGTGGTGATACATGGATGTGGAATGTCAAGGTGGTTTTTGGCAGAAGGAATGTAATTAATTCAGCTGAATATCCTAGTCTGTCCGGCCATTGACATGTCCTCAGTGCTGACTCAGACCCTCTGGAGGCTGGTGACTGGGCTGAAAGCCTGTGGAATTGAGCTCCCTGTGTTGAAAACGACAGAAGGCTGCTGTGAAAATGCTAAAACAATCTTTGGTGATTGTTTTACTGAGTTACCCAGCAGCTTCCTTTTCTGATACTGCAAAGGTACATCACCCAAACTAAGTAGTGATTTTTGCTCTGCTTGAGAAGATCAGCAGTGAAGCAGTTCCCATTCATTCCAGTAAAGGAAGCATGTAGGGGGATGAGACCAGGAGACCCTGCAGCACTTGCCTGGCCTGTCACTTCGTCTGTGCTTAGCTCTGGTAACTAGAAACAGGCACTGCTTTTCAAAGACCTCTTTTATTAGCTCAGCCAAGGAGCAGAAGCTGCCACCTTTAAGGTAAATGTGTGTGCAGGCACGTTTCTCTCAGCACTCAGCGGTGTCTGGGTTGGGTTTTTGTTTTAGGATTCTTCGAGGGACATTCGGGAAGCACTTCATGAACTGTTGTGTTGCACAAATGTGTCAACTAAAGAAGGCATCCATCTTGCGCTGGTGGAGCTGCTGAAAAACCTGACCAAGTATCCCACAGACAGAGAATCCATATGGAAGTGAGTGTGTTCAGTGTCCTTGTGTGTCTACTTACTTTCCTCTTCTTTTTAGTCAGTGAGGCGCTAGGATATACTGAGCTTGCTAAGGGGGTAACAGGTATTGCAGGTGTACAGTCCTGTTACTCTGTAAATATGTGCTTATTCATGACTGGTGTGGGAGCTCTGTGTTGTTCTTGCTTGTCAATTCTTGCGCTGGGAATCCAGAACTGATCACCACTCCTGGAAATATCCCTCTATTCCAGGCACTCAAAGCATTCACAGAAAAGATGAATTTGGTTTTCGGTTTAAAACCTCATCTCTTCTACGCAGGTGTTTTTGCTTACTTGCACTGTGTTAAATAGTAGTATTTACAAGCAGTTGACTATATCAGATGTGATCAGTGGATTGGCCCTGTGGCATTGCGCTGTCAGGGAATTTTTCTGTCTAAGCAAAAAGGAGGAACTTTTGCGTCGGATTTTTTGGTTGTTTAATGGAAGCAACAAAAGGAGTGGTGCTCCACACACATGGTTGGAGATGAAATTCTTAGGTATTACTGGAAACACTTATGTTAGCCTGCTTTGACTTCCACTGTACTTTTACATTGTTTTTGGAGTTTGAGGGATTTGGGTTTTTACCTCCTAACTTCCTTATTTCTGAAGAAAAAGAAATGCACTCATTTGTTAGCCTTTAGTATAAAAGCTTTTCCTGGATTGTATAACTCCAAGTTTTAACTATTTTGAGGACAGTTTAAATAAAAATTTTTTATTTTTGTCCTTTCAGTTTTCTTGGATCCTATAAAATAGTAATGCAAATGGTCGGTTGTAAAGAAACGGTGAGCTTGGACAGCAGGATTTTCTTGCTGGCCACCATCTCAAAGTGTTGCTGGAACATAAAGTAGTAATGCTTTAGAATGCTGTATTTTGAAATGTGGCTGTTTACTGAGATATATTTCAATCTGTGTATTTCCAGATGCTTGAAGTTCTTGGGAAGCAGGCATCCCACTTTGGTGCTTCCACTAGTCCCAGAGCTGCTGAGCACGCATCCGTTCTTTGACACTCCGGAACCCGACATGGATGACCCAGCCTGTATCTTTATTCATGAAGCCAGTTGATAATTTTGGCTGTACTAGATTTTATTCATGATTTCCTGATGCTCACATTTCCTAAACTGTTTCTCACTGTAGCAGACAAACAATCCTGTGCCTATTTCTGAATCCCTTTGCACTTAGTCTGTTACTCAGCAAGTGATGGAATAACTGTTAGCTGGAACCATCTTCATAAATACCAGTGGACTATAATTGGCCTTCTTTTTATGCTGTGATGAATAATCAAGCAATTTGTCAAGGTTTAGGCTTTGCAGATGAGCCCTTTGATGTCAAAACATTTGTCTAGTTTGCATTAATTTTGAAGATGCTTTAGCTTTTAAATAAGAATGTTTTTTCATGTCTGTTTTCTTTTTAGGTAAAACTTCTGCTATGCTCACTGTTGTGCAGTTTATAAAACAGCACCATCTCTAAGTACAATAGTGACTGAATCCCCATAATGCTTTGAATTTTTCATCTTTTTGAAATAATTCAATATCAGAAATCCTTATATTAATGTTAGCTCTTCCAGTGCTTTAGAATACAGAGGATTATTGATACACCATTATCCTCAACAGCAGGAGATTCCTTGGAAATGCATTTTTCCATTGGTATTTCCCTTGCTTCCCTTCTGTGTGATTGCAGAACATAATGTTATTTCTGATGCATGCTGAGACACATTGAACTGGAACCTTCTTCTAGAAGCTTCTCCTTATTTTTTCTCACCAGTCACAGGCCATCGACCAGAAATTCTATACAGATTAAATAAATGCCTTGTGAGAATTGAAACGGGTTAGAATCAGGTGGAGAGAGATGCATCTATAATTACATGGTTTAGAAATAATTTGACTAAAGTTGTCCTGTGAGTTCAGAATTAAAGGAACATTGCAGGGGGAAGAAAGCTGTTGTTTAACTCAGTGCACCTTCCTGCCAGGAACCAGAGAATATTATGTTAGAGAATGTTTTGGAGGTAACTTGCCACCAGATTTTACAGAGGCATATTATGTGAAGATAGGTCTGTGAGCCAAAAACTGTGAAGTAAACCTGAATAGAATGTTTCCAGTGTAAACTGATATTTAAAAACATGGTTTTATTTGCTTCAAAGCATTTAGGAAATTTGAATCAAAGCTTATGCTTGGAATCACCCCTGTTGCAGGTGTCAGCCTTTGGGCTAACTGTGAAAGCCTTTGGCTGCTCTCTATTTCTGCAGATCTCAGGCTGTGAAAATGTGTTTTCTGCTTCAGAATTACCTTTCCATGTTTGATTCTTTGGGTTGCCTAAAATCTGCGTAGAGCGATGTTTTTCAGGGCATCTTAGGTAATGCAGCAATTTTCAAAGACTTGGCAGTAAGTGTATAATTTTAGGTGTTGTTGGGGTACCAAAAATCCTGAGTAACCTGGTCTAGTGGCAGGTGCTCCTGCCCAGGGCAGGGAGCGTTGGAACTAGTGGTCTTTAAGACCCCTTCCAACCCAAACCACTCTGTGGTTCTGTGGTGCAGACTGATGAGCACAGTGTAAGCTGTGAGGAAGAGTGAAACTCCGCCTAATGTGCATGTTCTGCGTTTGGGATCCCTGGCTCCTTTCCTCTGTGTTGCCTCTGAGCCATCCCATGTTGGCAGTAATACCCTTTCTCCAGTATGGCTCACCCTGCAATGTTTGCACTTTGTGCTTGGTTTTCATCTGCTCAGACAGCTGTTTCTTTGGGTTTTGCTCACTATTTTCCAACTATAAAGAACTCCCTAGACAAATCCTGACCAAAGAAGGGGTCATTGAGTTGTTGTTGTTTTGAACTTCCCATCCCTGAGGAGCTCTTCTTGCTGTTGTTTATTTTTCTTTAACAATCCATTTGCAATAGACATTGCTGTTCTGGTTCTGATTTTTAATGCTGCTAAAAGTTGCCCAACAATGCCTGCCCTGTTCTCTGACCATACATTCAGACATTACGCCTATCTTCGGGACAGCCTCTCTCACCTGGTCCCTCCACTAAGAGTAAGTTGAACCACTCTGGTTTGGACTTTGACACCTTTTAGGAGTATTGCTGATCCCTTCCGTGTCTGTCTGTGTGTAACACTTAGATTCTAAAGGGTTTTTCTCCTATGCACCACAGGAATTAATATTGTAATGTGCATTAAGGCAGGAGACACAAATGTTAAATTGTTACAATATGGATTTTGTAATATTTTGGGGAGAATAATAACATTATTGCTCTCAAGTGAGAATAGGACATGGTTTTCTGGTTAGATAAGAATACTGGGAGGGCATTGTTCCTGGGAGTTTTCTGTAGCTCTGACTGTGTGTGTGGGAAAGGCCTTTGTAAGTCTTCCAATGTTTCACTTGTGTCCTACCTGAACAGTTTATTTACGGGTGAAATGTGTTCGATTCTGCTTTGCAAGATGTTTTTCCTGCATGGGAAGTATGGGTGGGATTGAAGTTTGCTATAAGTCTTACCACAGCTCATAAAATGAGTGGTGGTTTGTGTGGTCTCGGACTTCCCTTGACTTCTCAGTGTCAAAGTTAATAGATGAGGAAGATGTTTCCTTCAAAGGGATGTTGAAGTTTAACCTGAGGATCTCTAGTGCAAGTGGATTGTAAAGTGGGGAGGATTAACTAACAAAGATGCAGACTTAAAAGCCTTTTTATAAATATTGAATTTGAGAAATGAATTGGAGCTGTCAGTTGGTCGTTGTTAAATAATATGTCAGCATTTTGCAGTTATTCCTTGTGTTAGACTTCCATTTTTTTTGTTTGCATGTGTTCCTTCTTGCTTAGTTGCCGGGTAGAAAGCTGGTGTCCTCCGCTGTCTCTCCCAGTATTACCCCACATGAAGATCCTTCCCAGCAGTTCCTGCATCAGAGCCTGGAGAGGGTTTACAACTTCCAGCACCTCGACCCACAGGGCATACAGGAGCTGCTGGAATTTACCATCCGGTAAGGCCTCAAGCTGCCCTGTTTATGGAAAGATGTGTTAGGATTCCCAGTTTCTCTGATGCAGGTGCTTTGCTTCTGAATATGAGTGTTGTAATTTGCTGTCCAGTGTTTACCTTGAGCCTTCCTTTAGAGACTGTTGTGATAAAAGAGTGTTCATGACCTGTTTAAAATCAAATTGATGGTCTCAGGTCTGGCACAGCCCCCTGGAATAACCAGTGTGCATTTTGGGCAGGGGGCAACTTTTCAGAGCATGGTAAGAGTTAGGTAGGGGTGTTCTTTTTAGACTATTCACTTAGGCTAAAATACACTCTCAGTTTTTATGGTTTATGGGTGACAGCCTCGTGTGTCATTCTCAGTTTTGTCTCCTTGTAATTTTGATCATATTATTTGTAATGTACATGGCACAAGGTTTTCTTGTTTTGCTTTTGTGGGGGGGAAAGGTGTTGTCCCCTTTGCTCTTGCACTTTCTGGGTCCTGTGGCCTTTCATTCAGCAGGAAAAGACCTGCTTCTGGTGCTTTGGGTTCTCATTGCCAGTCCCACTTAAAAAAAACCTCATCAGTTTTCAAATCAGAGAGCTTTTCCAGGAATAGACAACATTCTTGCGTGCTGCTGTCTGCTGCTATATTGATAAGGGTATGTGGTGCTGCTTCTCAGTGTGGGTTTTATGCTGCCTCTTCCATTTTATCTCTAGACTGATTTACACAAACAAAACACTTGAAAAGGATCCTTTCAATTTGATTCCTCTGCTTGGAAAGAGCAAAACAGCCTTATTTTGAGAGTTAGAAAAACAGTCCAAAATGCTTTGTTTGGAATATGGAATTAAAAAAAAAAAGCTTAATTCTTTTTATTCCTTCAAAATAGCTGCTTTCTCTTGTGTGTGTGTTGCTGTGAATCACTGTCACGCCCATCTGCAGCAGAGAGTAAACAGTGTGCTCCTCACTGAAAACCCAGCTGTGGAAACTGTGAGGTTTGTCCTCAGCTGTTTTGCAGCTGCTATGTGCCAGCCTAAAGCATGGTCTCAAAGCATTTAATGCACTAAACACTTGAAACAGGTAATCTCTTGGCCAAGCATCCAGAACCTGTCAGGCATGAGGGTCTGAGAACCTCTCAAGGCCATGACTGTTTTCAGTTTTTGAGTTGCTGGAAATTATTGGCTTGGCTTTTTTCCTGATGGGATTGCCCCCCAGGAAACCGTACTAAACCAGCTGCTCTTTTCTATTCTTAAGGGAGGATTTGGACAAAGCCAAAAAAAGTGTTATAGGTTATTTTGCAGAGGGCAAGATTTCCCTGTACCAACAATTTGGTTGCTGAGAGAAGAGGGATAGAAGCAGCTCACAGTAGTGGATTCTGCCATGGAACATAATTCCCTCCTCCTTTATCATTATTGTTATCCACAGAAATAACAGACCTTGTGGAGTTTGTGTCTTGACTGCAGAGCCTGGGGGGGAACATCAGTCTGCAGTGTGGTTAGAAATGTAAGAAAGGCTGTTTAGCAAATCTGTCTGTGGTTTAGTTGCTCCATCTATACAAGAATTTTTTTTTTCTTACATGGATGTTGAAATCTGTTTAAGGTTTGTAAGGAAATAGAATTAGTAGAATTGGGAACTGTATAAGACTGGAAAATGGAATATCTGCCTAGTTGTTAGCTGAGAGATGACATCCTGTTCCCCATTAGTGTGTTGTGATGGATTGTGACATAGGAATTAAGCACCCAGGAGCCTCCTCTTCACTCCACTCTCTGGAAAAAGATGAAATGGAAGCTCTGTATAAGGTTGGGGCTGGCTCGGTTGTTGTTGCATTGTTATTGAAGGAAAGCACAACCCCTCACTGTGAAAGACATTGAGGTGCTGGAGTGTGCCCAGGGAAGGGCAACAGAGCTGGGAAGGGCTGGAGCACAAGTCTGGTAAGAGGCAGCCAAGGGAGCTGGGGATGTTTATCCTGGAGAAAAGGAGGCTGAGGGGGGATCTTATCTCTCTACAGCTCCCTGGAAGGAGGCTGTAGCCAGGTGGGATCTGGTCTCTTCTCCTGAGTAACAAGCAAGAGGATTAGAGGAAACAGCCTCAGGTTGTGCCAGTGGAGGTTTAGATTGGGTAGTAGGAAAACGTCTTCATGGAAAGGGTTGTCAAGCACTGGGCAGGGCTGCCCAAGGAAGTGGTGGATTCACCATTCCAGGAGGGATTTGAAAGGCATGTAGATGGAGCACTTGTGGTGGGCTTGGCAGTGCTGGCTTAATGGTGGGACTGGATGATCTTAGAGGTCTTTTCCAACATAAACGGTTCTATGATTCTCTGCCTAGGAAAGACTTTCTTTGGCTGCATATTATACAGATAATCTCATGGATTTTTGTTAATGTCTGAGGGCTCAGCAACTCTCTGGTTTGGCAGAGCCAAAGTTTCAGAATTGCATCCTAAATGCAAAGATAAATCTAAAATAAGCAAAAGGAAATTATCATCTGAAAAAAATAATAACTCAGTAGGAAATGTGGAAGTAAAGTGACAATTTTAATAGACTTTGGATCAAAGCAAAATGTAGAGAAGAACAGACACATGTTGAAACCACATCATCCAACCTATTTTCAGTTCTGTAACAAAAAATAATTTTGTATTCCTAGTGCACATTTTGGATCTAAAACGTGGCTAACAGTAGAGAACTAAAGCCTTTTTGGGTTCTATTAACTGACAATTTTTTTCTATCATATTAAAAGCTGCTTATATTGCCGTATTATTTACAAGAAATACCAGACAACACACACCATCTAGCTGGGCTAATATCAGTACATCAGATTCCAGCTTGGCTTAAAAGGGCAGCTCTATTTCAGATACACTTGGTTGCGTGAGCCTGACACGTTCCAAACAGCCTTTCTTAGCCAACATGAATAGTTTGATTTCCCAGCAGTGTAACACAAATGGGTCATTAGCTGCTGTAGAAGGCTGGAGTGTTTTAAGTTAAATCTGGAGCTGCCACTCTGTGTGGCTCCCATGGGGCTGCAGAGTAATGTGGGTTGACAGACTTACTGCTTCCACTGCTGTGCTGGTGTCAGCTTCCCAGAAGAAGGGACACGCTGAGTCCCAAGGTGCAAACTGGTTTGTAGTGTGTGCTTTGCTGCTGTTTCTGGTGCTTGCTCTAATAAAAGCAGGCAGCAGGAATAGCTGGCTTTATTGTCACTGCCTTCTGAGTGTGTTTAGATTAAACTGTTCTCTGTCTCAACATTATTTTTTTTTTTTTCCACATGCTTCAGTGATCTTCAGAGACTTGGAGAACTGCAGTCAGAACTGGCAGGGATGGCAGATTTCACTGCAACTTACCTTCAGTGTCAGCTGCTCCTCATCAAGGTTTGACTTCATCGGGGTTTTTTTGAGCTGTTTGTCAAAAATGCCCCCAGTCCATCACAGTGGCATGCTTTCGTGTGTTGGTGTTCATGCTGAAAAGTGATGTATGATGAAAGAGCAGGTTCTGTGGATTTCTGATAATCCTGCGTCCCTCCTGTGGCAAATAATTTATGCAGTAACTTTGCCAATGCAGACCTCTGCTGCTGTACCTAGGGCTTATGTTGGTTCACATGTGTTTTGTCAGTGCGGAGTTTCTTATCTGACAGAAATCACACTGAGGGCAACTGCGTTAGGAGAGTAACTTTTCCCTGCTGGTGGCTACTGGAATGCTTTTTGTTAGACTGCTGCCATGAGTGCCATTTTTATAGAAGGTGATTTGCAGACAGCTTTATTGGCACCAGTGCCAAAGGAGTTCTTAAGACTTGACTGAGCTAAATATCAGTCATGCTATCTTTTGTCGTGCTGAAATGATCTGTCTATTTAGTATTGGCAGGTGAAGTGGCTACTCGGACACCATGGCAGCAGCCCTTCGCAAAAACCCCTTTTCAAAGTTTCTTGCTGTAAACAGGAACTAATCTTTTGCTTCATGAAGTCATAGAAAATCTTGAGTTGGAAGGGACCCTCTAGTTGCAATGCCCCTGCTGTGGTCGGATTCCTTTTGATGAGGTTGCTCAGGGCTGTAAGCTGGCAGTAGTATTTAAATTAGTCTGCTGGCATTCTTTGGTGTTTGAGTGTAACTTACACACATGTAAAGCAAGAACTAAAGCAAGCAGCAAACAGGTTTCCGGAAGGGACTCAATGAAAGCTTTGTTATGTAAAACCAAGGGGGGATTTCAGTTGCTTTGCTAATGCCTAGCTAGCTGCCAGTTGGCGTATCTCATGGCAGGCCTCAAATCCTCAGAATATGTTTATCACCCAGAGAAGGTATTTCAGATGAGCAGTGGTACAGTTCAGTACAATCCAGCTAAATCCAAAGTGAAATGTGCCGTGCAGGCAGAGGACTAGCATTTGGAGATAGCTTTGTTGCCCTTCTCCAGGGTTTGACTGGAATGAGCCAGATGGTTTTTGCATCTGGCAGAGGAGTGCTCTGTTTGGAAGAAGGGTAAAAGCTGCAGCAGCCATTTTTAGCTTGAGCTGTAGAACAGTCAATAGATCAGTGATGCAAAGGAGTCAGTAATGTGCATGGAATGAAAAGTAAGTGATAATATCAGGAATCACAGAATATCTTGGGTTGGAAGGGATTTTGAGAGTCTTCTAATTGCAGACCCCTTGCCACAGGCAGGGACACCCTCCACTCATACAATATGATTAGAAATTCTGATACTGCAGAGAGAACCTGAATGTCCAAGTAGCTCTATTCAGTAGATTTCTTTCCAGTTGCTTCTTTCCCCAACAGAAAAAAGCTGCTGGGGGAAAAAGTATCTTCATTTCCCAGCCTCTCAAGGCTCTGAAGGTTCCAGACCTTTAAAGGCTCTGCATACCCCTGTGATTTTAGGGGTAGTTAACTGGGCTTCTCGGGCCAGCCTGGGTGGAGGATACAGTCTGTATGTTCTTGAGCTTTGGCTACAGCCGGCCTTATGCGTAGCTGTGTCTAAGAACAGGCAGCTTCAAAAAGGAGGCAGTGATAAAAATCATCCAGTCAACCTTTCTACATTTTTTTTAAAGTAAATCAAAAAGCAGATGAGGTGTGGTAGGTGGTTGGGGTTTTGTTTGGGATTTTTTGTTGGTTTGGTTTTTTTTAATACCAATATCAGTGGCTGAATTAGACACAATATTCATAGTAACTCCGGGATCTTTGGTGGGGCACACGCTGTCAGCAAGGAAGATCAGAAATGTGGCTGTGGAAGTAAGTGCGTTTCTGGGGACAGTTGTTACTGTTTCCACTTTTTGCCTGCTCTCTGAGATTGCCCCAATCTTGGTCTCAGGAGGTTGATAACAAGTGGACTGTCGTTTTTCTTTATGAAGTCCAAGGAGTTTGGCTTGACTAGTCTCTCATTCACAGCTTTGTTAATATTATTCTCAACTTCTTTTATATTTTCTAGTTGTATAGGTATCTCTGTGTCTTTATAAAACAGTGTATATTTTGGAGGCCTTGGTTGCCTGTGTTGGATTTAAAAGCACGGAAGAAAGCTTTGGCCTGCTTTTTCAACTGACTGTTTAGACTGAATTGGATATTTATCATAATTTCTTTTTTTTTTTCTTGTAGGCCTTGCAGGAGAAGTTGTGGAATGTGGCAGCTCCCCTGTACCTGAAACAGAATGCGTTGGCATCTGCTGCAGCAAAACAGGTGAGGTGGAAGCAGCTGAGCATGCATGGAGGCCAGTCCTTGGGAAGGAGTCCTTCCTTGGCCATGGAACAATAATACACTTTTGACCTTCCACTGCCACAGTCTGTCCGAGTAAATCTTAGTCCCCCAAACTGGGGTAATTTCTCTTCTCTTCAAAAGATGAGTGGCGAGGGAGGGATGTTCATGACTGCTGTAAAAAGGCAAATATCACACTCATCTTCCAGAAGAGTAAGAAAGAAGATCCAGAAAACTGTGGGCTGCTTGTCCTCGCCTCTTTCCTGGGGAAGGTTATGGACCAAATACTTTTAAAAGCTGTTCCTAAACAAGATCAACAAAGCTACTTGGAGCAGCCAAAATGCATTTTTCAAGAACAGATTGTTGCTGGGCACCATCACTGCTGTCTATGGTGAGGGGACTGTGAACAGTGAGGGGTGCTGTGAACAAGGGGAGGGCAGTGGAAGTCGCGTCCTTTGACTTTAGCAAAGCTTGGATACAGTCTCCCATCGTTTCTTTTTCACCAGACTTGCAGGATTGTGGCTGAATAAATAGGTGTTAAGGGTCCTGCAAATTGAGGAACCAGTTGATATGCTGGAGGGCATGGCTGCTGCTCTGGACAGACTGGGGAACTGGGATGACAGGAACCTCATTATGTTCGGTACATTGAATATGAGGCACTGCAGGAGGCCAACTGCAACTGAGATGTCTTGGTTTGGGAAATGATCCAGCTCTGGGGAGATGACATCTGGAAGCCTGTGTTGTTTGTTGGCCTCCCCAGTAGAAGGAAGATGCTGACAAACTGGGGCAGGTTCAGCAAAGGGCCACCAGTGTGGTCAGGGGCTGGAGCACATTACCTGCAAGGAAAGGCTGAAGGAGCTGGAACTGTCCAGCCTGGAGGAGAGCAAGCTGCAGGATGGATTTACTTCTGTCTACCACTGAATCATTATAGGATATAAATGAGACAGAGCCACACTACTCTGAACGAGAGGCAATCGGTAAATGATAAGAAATTTTGATCAGCTATAAAGGGAAAATTTACTGTAAGGATGGTTAAATACTGTTGCCCAGAGAGGTGGGGGGAATCTCTGTCCTTGGAAGTGTTTGAAATTTGATGTGGCCCTGAGTAACTGGATCTAATGAGACCTGCTCTGGGCAGGGGACCAGGCTAGATGACCTCAGGAGGTCCCACCCAATCTGAGTTACTCTGATTCTGTAATGTATAAATGATCAGATCCTGGAAAAACTGGAGCTAAGCTCTAAGAAAAGGTAAAGAAGCAAACAAGCTATTCAATAATCTGGTAACAAATCTAGGGTAAAAGCAAGTTCATGGATCTATTGGGAAACTCTGCTGACATTTTGAATCTTCAGGTAATTGAGATGTAATAGACATGTACTGCTGTGCATCAAAGCCATCTCTGCTGTTGATGAGTAGAAACAAAAGCTATCCAGCTTTTGAAATCTTCTCTGATTGAACTGTTTTTCTTGGATGCCCTCTTGAGTAGTGTGTGAAACTCTGGAAAGTGTTATCTGTTGTGATAGTGAATGTAGGTCACTTGCTATCAATGCAAGGTGAGGGAGTATTTCCTGTTAAATGACTTGCAAGTTCTTGGCCTCTGCACAGTCATACTGAACTCAACTGTATTAATTTGGGCACTTCCTCTTGTCCACTTAATGTATTCCTCAGTATGAGGTAGAAATACCAGAATTTGGTGATCATGGTTGTGCTGGGGTTTAACGGTCTGATGGTTTTTTATCCCTGTGGTGTCTGTCTGGCAGATCCTGGAAGAAACTTACAAAATGGAGTTCATGTACAGCGGAGTGGAAAGTAGGCAAGTGGTCATTATTCACCACATGAGACTGCAAGCAAAGGCCTTGCAGCTGATAGTGACTGCCCGCACCACCAGAGGGTAAGGATGACCTGGTCTAAGGATCTTCTTAGGGTTAGCTGTGAGATTACTGTCCTTAAGCTTTGTTTAAAAAGCCAACAAGGATAAATTAGACACTTTTTTTTGCATTTGATACAGCTGTATAGGGACACAATCCTGAATTAGATGACAAAACTATTGGGAACACGAGTTTTGGGGGTTGAATTCTCTCATTTATGGACATAAATAGCTTAAAAACGTTGCAGAGTTGATATTTGGGACCTGTTTAAATGAGCAAAATTCATGTATCAAAAGAATGCACCAATCGTGTTTGCTTCAGTAAGTATTGGTTGCTGAATTTTTAGCATGAGGGAAGTATTGTCCTCCTGACTGATCTGCAATTACTGTGTGTGACTCAGAGACTGCTCCTGTGCAGGCTTAGGTACACAAGAGGCTCTGAGTGGTTTGTTTTGGCTGCTGAAGTTAGAGAAGTGACACATGGTTGTAGAATGAGAACTCCAGCTGGTGGAATTAGAGCAAATTAGTTACTGTCCTAGTTTACTTCTGTTTCAGGTTTGTTGTCATCAATTTACTGTGTCACCATGGAGGTCCATAATATATTTGCCTTTTAACCTCTTGTTTTATAGCTGGAAAATAAGTATTTTCTAACAGTGGCTTTGGGAACTTAATTAGTGCCTTATGAAAATGGTTTTTTTTTTGTGGGAGAGGGATATAGATAAGTGAGGAATACAGTTTTTGAACCAAAAAAGTAAGATCTTCCCGTTTTTAGGAGGTTTGATGAGATTCCAAAGCACCTAAATGTGTATAGCCATAGAGCCATTTTTCTTTCTTTTAAAGTAAACCAAGGAATATTATTTTCATTACAGAGTGGAACCTCTTTTTGGGATGTGTGAAAAATTCCTCCAAGAAGTGGATTCCTTTCAGAGGTGACAAACTCCATTGCTTCTTCATTTTATATTAGAAAGTCCCACCACCTTTGTCATCAGGGGATATTCACTTTGTTTTTCATCTCTTCACATCTCCCTTCCCTGCTGTCCTACACTGGGAACTATCATGGGATAATAATAAAGCAAGAAGAACCTTTGTAGTTGAAGTCCTTAACATCGGGATGTTATGCTGGTACTTCAGAAACATGTGCTCTGAATTAAGTTTTTATAGAATAGCTGATTTTTTTTCTTGTATATATAAGGATTTATCTACTTAGAGTGTGTGCTGTTTTGGTAAATACTTAATTTTCCTTTTTTTTGTTATTTTGTATCGTGGAGTCCTGACAGCAATTTGACCTTTCAAAGATGAATAAAAAACAGATTACCCTTGATGTACTCAACATGTAGCAATAAGTCAGACAAGAATTCTGCAGTATCTTTCCTGGCCCTGTCTACTGCTTTTGCCACCTCTTAGTAGTCACCTTTACTTCCAGGGAGAATAGATGTATTAAGTGTCTGTTTGGATGATCAGATTGATTCTAGTGAAAGGTGTCCCTGCCCATGGCAGAGGTTTGGACCTAGGTGATCTTTAAGGTCCCTTCCAACCCAAACCATTCTATGGTTCTGATTCTGTGAAACAGTGATGAGTTCTGCTGGTCCTGAGACTCAGTGCGAGGAAAAGATAGACAGGAAATGAACAGTTCTGTTCTCCAGCTGGGCATTTAGGATAGGGCAGACTTTGTCCCCTTTTCTTATCAGTTTCTTATCAGCCACAACTGCCAAGCATATAACAAATGTGAATTTAGTCAGAAGTAGAAATAAAATTCTGCTCAGCCACCTAAGGATATCTGTATCTCCAGACTAGCTATCCAATTCCCTGCTGAGTCATAAAATCATAGAATCACAGAATCATATAGTGGTTTAGGTTGGAAGGGGCATTAAAGATCATCTTGTTCCAACTCTCCTGCCTTGGGCAGAGACACTTTCCACTAGACCAGAGCTCCATCCAGCCTAGCCTTGAACACTTCCAGGGATGGGGCATCCACAGCTTCTCTGGGCAGCCTGTGCCAGTGCCTCACCGCCCTCACAGTGAAGAATCTCCTCCTAACATTGAATCTAATCTTTCCTCTTGTAGTGTAAAACCATTCTCTCTTGTTCTATCATGATCTGCCTGTGTAAAAAGTTGCTTTCCCTCTACTTTATAAGCCCCTCTAAGTACTGAAAATTTGCAATGAGGTCTCCCTGGAGCCTTCTCTTCTCCAGGCTGAACACTCCCAATTCTCTCAGCCTGTCTTTATAACAGAGGTGCTCCAGCCCTCTGAGCATCTTCATGGCCTCCTTGTCCTTCTTACACTGGGGACTCCAGAGCTGGACACAGTACTCCAGGTGGGATCTCATGAGGGCAAAGAAGAGGGGGAGAATCCCCTCCCTTGACCTGCTGCCCACACCACATAGCCTTTGATGGTGTCAGTTTGAGCACAAGGCATGGTCCCAGCACAAGAGGCCAAAGTCATCTCTAATGTATGAGACACATCAGAAGAGGGATGTAGGTATCTAATTCTGTCCTTATAACTAAATATAAGGATTAAGTAGCTTGGCTGAAAATAACAATATTGTGGAAAAAGTTGAAAAAAGTATTTGATTTTTAATCTATTCTTGACACAGATGTTTCATCTCTGAGCTCCCACATATGCAAGGCAGTTTTGTAGATAAATTGCTGGACTTAATGCCCAGACTTGTGACATCCAAGCCCTCAGAAGTGGTCAAGATTCTTCAGACAACGCTGCGGCAAAGTACCTTCCTCCACCTTCCTCTTCCAGAGCAGGTTGGTTTAACAGAAAATTAAAATACAGTATCCTTGTGGACTGTCTTGGCATCTGACTAGTTTCTAATATACCATGAAGCTTTCAGAATTCAGGGTCTTGGTCAGACACAAATGTTACTTATTTCTTCTTTGTCTTCTTACCTAGCATCCTCAGGACTACTGCTAAAAACATGAAAAACTCAGTAATTCCTGGCAGTATAAAAAAAATAAATCCAAAGTTCATATATGTCTCTATTAAGAACAGCAGTAATTACAATTTTATTTTCTTTCCTTTTTCACCCACCTCCTTATTTTTGCCAATCACTTTGCCCCTAACAGCTCCATAGAGCCACTGCAAATATCATTGAGCCTACTGGTGAATCCGATAATCCCCTGAGGTTTACATCAGGATTGGTTGTGGCACTGGATGTTGATGCAACTCTGGAACACGTGCAGGATCCCCAAGGAACTGTTAAAGTTCAGGTAAGAAGTCGCTTGACATAAATGCAAACTAGATTGTGTCTTAGGGGGAGTTTCTTTAAGGATGTCAATAGTTTTAGATGGCAAATAATGATACACTTCATTAGTAACAATTCTGGATTTCTGTGTTTTGACCACTCATTCAGAAACTGGTTTGTCTGTAGTGCACTGAGTTGACTTGGGTGCAGCTCCTGAGAGTTTGCTTTGAGCATTTGGATGTCATTCCGTGCTTCCACATGCACTGCACATTATGGACATGAACACCAATAAATGCTGGTGAGCTTCCAGCTGGTCTAGTGGGAGGAGGAGGAGCAAAAGAAGTTGTTCCGAGTAGCACAAAAATACACAGGCTCTTGGCTCTGTATTTCCAAGTTTTCTTCCTGGTGCTGAATCACTAGTTTTAGATGCAGCTGAGGAGGTAGGACTGGTATGATCCAAGTAAAATATCCAACGTCACTGCTTAACAAAGAAACAAAAACCTCAGTTACAATGCAGAGGAAGAAGCTGATGTCAGTGTGGCCTTTTTTCCACTTTTTCGCTGTGCTGTGAGTTTGAATGGTAACATGTGTCCACTATATCCAGGGCAGCTGAACTCCTGGCTCCAAGATAAAGTCTGCTTGTCTTGCCTTCCCAACTCAAACAGAAAACACCCAAGTAATGCTCTGTGAAGATCCCCGGTCCAGTTGTCATTTCTTTGTTGTTTTCTCTTTTTTTTTCTTTTTTTTTCTTTGTTCCCCTCTAGGTGTTGTATCCAGATGGACAAGCACAGCTAATCCATCCTAAACCAGCTGACTTCCGAAATCCTGGCCCTGGGAGGCACAGGCTGATAACCCAGGTTTACCTCTCACACACAGCCTGGACAGGTAACATTAATGATACACATTAACGTGGCTTTGTGGCTGCACTTTTATTAGACTAAAAGTTAAATACCCACAGTCTGTGAGGCTCTGAGGATCCTGGAGTCTCCAGCTGTGCTCGGTGCTCACCTTAGTGCCAGTCAGGCCTTTGAGCAGGTACAGCTCCCTGGTTGACAGGGCATTGCTGCTTCATAGGGGATTTGAAGGGCTGCTGTCTTTGGAGAGCCCTGGGAGCCTTCACATGAGAGCCCTGTTCAAGGTAAGGTCACCCACTCGTGTGCAGAGCAGTCAGCTCTCGGAGCCAGGTCTGCATCCTCGGGTAGAAGCAAGGGGTCACAGTAAACTGACTCCTTGTAAGTCATTGTTTCGGGTCTCACAGGTATCTGAGCATGGCAGAGAACAGTAAAGCAGTACAATTTCACTGCTTATTAAACTTTCCCCTTTTAATGCCCTGAAAACCCACCCTTTAGCTCTGATGGTGATGTGACTCTAACATTCGCCTTCAGCCTCAGCTGCTGT
This sequence comes from Melanocharis versteri, assembly GCA_013397845.1. Lineage (NCBI taxonomy): Eukaryota > Metazoa > Chordata > Aves > Passeriformes > Melanocharitidae > Melanocharis > Melanocharis versteri. The sequence goes on along the minus strand of VZTG01004481.1, from coordinate 765,688 downwards.
TCACACTTCCCCATGGAAGCACTTCAATAACTGGCTTGTGGACTTCAAACAACAAAAGCAGAGTGTATTTCATTCACAGCTCCCTTTCTCCTGTTTTCTTTTAATCCCTTCACGTTTATTCAAATGTGGGGGTTTCCTCTGAGAGGTTTTTTTCTTGAGCAAATTTTCATTTGATTTGTTGATCTTTTAACCAACAGAATTCTGTTTATTGCTGTGTTCCTTCACGTACTGTTTTTTATATAGTACTTCCATGGTGTGCTCACTCATCCTGCTCTCTTTGTTTTGGAGAAGAAAACATAGTACTGTTTCTAGGACTGGAAGTATCTGGGTTTAAGGGTTGATCCTGTACTTCACCAGAGGGAGCTGAAGTCCTTATTCCTACTTTTGCAGTGTTCACTGGAAGGGCATTTTAAGCATGGCCCTGAGGAATTCTGTTCTGGTATCTCCTCTAGGCATTATTTTAATCATTAACTTTGACATTGGCACTTAGGCATATAAAACGGGGAAGACACTGGGCTGGGAGAGGCTCAGGAAACAGGGTCAGAATTCAGAGTGGAGAAATTGCCTTAATTCAAGAGAATGAAACTCATTAAAGGCCAGTAGAAAGAGTGTGCTTGGGAAGGGGAATGCCCAAGTGCAAAGCATGGATGAACTGCCAGGTGTAGAGCAGCAGTGAAAGAGGTGGCTGCAGGCTGCAAGTAAGAGTTGGTGGAGTGACAAAACGGTGAGCTCAGGGAGGTGTTGGCTGAAGCGTGGAGTAACTGTGCAAAAGGGTTATTTATTTCTTGTGTTCTCTGGTGCTGATGGTGTCTCAGCTGGACACCCACCGCAGTTCTGGACATGGCATCTTAAAATCCTGTGGGTTTCAGCAGGTTTCATTAAGGTTTTGTTAATGTGGTCCTATTGTGGGTTATCCCTGGTATCCAGTTAAGCCCCACACACCACCTGGTGCTCACTCCCTGGTGGGACAGGTAGAGAATCAGAAGGGCAACGTGAGAAAACTCTTGGGTATTACACTGTGCAGCAATAGCTACAACATCCCTGTGTTAGTCACACTCTTCTGGTCACAAATCCAAAACAAGGCATCGTGTGAGCTACTAGGAAGGAAAATCAACTTTATCCCAGCCCAAAACCAGTACAGTCCATAAAGAAAACCCAAACAAATCTGGTTTTCAGTCTAGAAGGGAGAATTTTGTTGGGGATGTAAGTCCAGCAGTAAGTCCAGGGTAATACTACGTATACTGAAACCCCAGTTCTGTTATGACCACTGTGAGAAGAGTGAAGGGAAATCATCCTATGGACAGTATTAGGAGCCTTGCTCTGCCCAGCTGCAGAGTTGATGAAAGAGAGGAAGAGGCTGTCTGGCGTGCAAAAACTTCCAACAAAAGAGAATCTTAAAGTAATCTCCTGTGTCGCAAGTCTTACCAGATGCCATCTGGATTGATCCTGACATAGATACAGTGAGCAGGGCCTGCTAGTTCTGTGGGGGTTTAAATGATGGTTATTATTTCAGTGGAGTTACTTTTGAGCAGTTATTTTTGAAAGTTGCAAGTTAGTGGTAAGAAGTGATGACAAAGAGAGGGGGAATAAACCTAGAACAGTCCTTAGTTCTGCTGTGCTGATTGTAATGCCTAAGGTTTGTTTTCGGAGACTAGACTGGATTCTAGTCAGCCCAGAATAGCTCTGTACTTACCCAGCATACATGAAATTAAAACTTATTTGATGTTGATTGTTCACTGTGCAATGACAATCATGTTTGGATTGTTCTATTTTTTTCTCCGCAGAGCCATGTCAGATTGAAGTGCGATTACTGCTGGCTTACAGTTCCAACAGGAGCAAAGCATCTACCAGAATTCCTAAATCTACCTGGAGTGAGAGCTTGGAGGCTCTCCCACCCTCTGAAAATGGCATAGAAGGGACCATCCCCTTCAGCAAACCTGTCAAGGTGTATATAATGCCCAAACCTGCCAGGCGGTGAAGGCTGGCGCTGAAAAACCTATTTATGGGGTTTGTTGGGTTACATGAAAACAAGATACTGTGTCCAAGATAGCAAACCAAGCCAAAACAGCCTTTATGTGCATAAAGGGAGTCAGATGTCAAAATAAAGCTGCTGAAGAACAGTTGGTCTCCTAAGCAGCCGGCAAATACAGGATAGTAATACTCAGCTAGTTAGGAGTGGTTTCAAGAAAATGCAGGTTTTTCTATGTTGACTCAGCAGAAACAGGACAGTTCTCAATCAGCATTCCAGTAGTAATTTCACTGGGCTGTACCTTCAGTTTTTACCCATCAAAAGTCTGTCTCCAAGGCCTCTAGGTTTTCTGCTATATATTTACTATGTAAATGCTTGGGTACATAAATCAATGTTATTTTTACAGCACTCTGAAGTGAAGCTGAGGAGTTCAGAATTTTGTGGAGGGTTGTTGGTTTGTTTCTGGGTTTTTTTTGGGTTTGGTTTTGGTTTTTTTTTTTATGTCTAAAACTTGCATTTGTGCACTGGTACCTAGTTTCTTAACAAAAAAATAATATTCTAATACAGCTGTACTGAAGCTGGTCCAGCTCTGGGGAGGGCACAGGTGCAGGGGCAGGAGGAACCTGTTTGTGCAGGTGACAGAACTTCAGTCAGCAGGACGTGGAGTTTAACTGAGCTACAGCAACAAAGCAGTTTGTCTCCTGTTGCACCTTTGTACAGCTTGAGGAACAATGTGGTTAAGTACCAGTTGGAAAACTCCTAACCACTTCCCACTAAGTTTTACTGGGTCTGTTTCTGTGTGATGATCCTGGCCTGAACCAGTCTTAGAGGGATGTGAAAATCTATGTTTTTCAATTCAGCAGCACTTTTGGCACTCGAAGTCTTGTCAGTCGAAGTAGCTGAACACACTCTGTTCAGCAGCAGGTGGGCAGCTTGTCAGTGTTCCCCTCTGGAGGTGAGCTGGGAGTACAGAGGGACAAGAATTTAGTTAAAACATAATCCATCTGGCATTCCTGTCGGGAAGTGTGTCTGTGCATTGCTTCTGTGTGCCAGGCTTAGTGGACTGAGGAACCTCCTATGATTTGTAGCAATCCTTTGGTAGGATTTTTTAGGAGGACTTAGTGTGTGAAACATTCTAGTGCAGCAGCCAAATGTTGCCTGTGTTCATTAATCAGTTGGGTTTTTTCTTTTTAAAAAGAGGTGTATTTTTAGCAAGTAAGCAAAACAGTGAAGAAATACTTTCCAGTTGTATTTAGTGTAAATAACCCCTTACATGCTTTCCTACAATAAAATTGGAAAACTCATGCTATTCTGTTTCTTTTTTATAATATGAGTGAACATGGATGCCTGCATGGTCCTTGGCTAATAAGAATACTGCATGTTTTTTGTGATTTTAAATTTTTAGCACTGATAAGTTGTAGCCCAAAGGCTCATAACCATAAAACTTTGCTGCTGCTTTAGGTATTTTTGAATTAAATATACTGTCTTACTGCTTCTGCTCTTACAAACTGGTTTTTGGTGTTTCACCTTTAGAGCACTGCTTTGAAAATCTCCTGCCCATCTGACAGTTGAGTTGTTACCATCTGACTTGTCTTTGGCATCCTCAGTTCAGTTCCCAGCAGGCAGGGTGGATGTATCTCTCATTAGGAAGCTGTGTCTGGGCAGATACTTGACAAGCTGAGTGAGCTCATTACAGACTTTTTCCTTCCTCTCATTTTTGCACTTCACCAGTATTTCGTGCAGTTTGTCATCTCAGTCATGTTTCTAATTTAAATGATGTCCATAGGCTCCAGACCACAATGGATACTGTGGTAGGCACAGCAGATATTTTCAATATCAAAATTTTGGCATCTTTTTCTCTTTTGCTAAGTACTGGATCAAATTTCTACTATTTCGTTCCCCTCATGCTGTCCTTGACTTCCTTCCATATAACATACCAGGCAAAGAGTGAGTGCCTTCTGTATTGCCACTGAGAATCAAATACTGCAGGGCTGTGGAAAAGTTCTTCCATCTGTAATTTCAAGATGCCTAAAACAAGCTCAAAATGTAAGGCTGCTATGAATATTTCCAATCTCCTAATGAGAGCATTCCGCAGTTGGCTTCTCTTCTGTAGATTTTTCTCTGATTCCTGGTTTGGATCATGGAAGAAATCACAGCTTCTCCTTTCCTTCTTCAGTTTCACCTGTGCAAGCAGATGACTAATTCATCATCTAATCTAAACCTTCCCTCTTTCAGGTTAAAGCCATCCTCCCCTGTCCTGTCACTCCATGCCCTTGTCAAAAGTCCCCTCTAGCTCTCTTATAGCCCCTTCAGGTACTGGAAGGAGCTCTCCGGTTTCCCCAGAGCCATCTCTTCTCCAGGCTGAACAACTCCAACTCTCTCAGCCTGTTTCCACAGCAGAGGTGCTCCAGCCCTTTCAGCCTTTTCATGGCCTCCTCTGGACTTACTCCACATGTCGACATCCTTATGTTGGGGCGCCAGAGCGGGATGCAGCACTACAGGTGGGGTCTCACCAGAGTGGAGTAGATGGGGAGAATCCCCTCCCTTGGCCTGCTGCCCAAATGCAGCACAGAAAGGCAGCTGAGTCCTTTCTGGGCTGCCAGGGTGCATTGTTGAGTCACGTTGAGCTGCTCACCCACCAACACCCCTGAGGTGTTGCCTCTCAGGGCTGCTCTCAATCCATTCTGCACCCAGCCTGCATATATGTGGGGGACTGCCCCTTTCACACCATGTTCCAACATATGGGGAATTGGAAAAGAAATTTGTATAAAAGGCGAGGGTTATTGTAGTTGTTGAAATCCAGATGTTGACTTTTTTTTCCCATCCCCAGGTTTGAGACATTTAGGTTTTTCTGCTCTCAGAAATACCAGAGTTCATGTTCTTTGTGTCGTCTCAGAGGCATTCATGCCATTACCCCGTTGTCCTTTAATTCTGGATAATTGTTGGGCTTCTGCACTGCAATAGCCTATAAGGTGATTGATCTCAGAATGAAAAGAAAAACAAAGGGCTCTAGTCACGCACAAAGATAATTTGCATCTTTCATCTCTGTTGAAGGGGGAACAGAGGACTTCAAATGACAGTCACCCAAGTATGGGGGGTTTCTGTTCTCTCAGATGGTTCCAAGTGTAGGAACAGTGTGCCAGTACAGCTGCAGCCACAGGGAGATTGAGCAATCTACAAAGGAAGGGCAAATAATTTGCTAAAAAGCAACAATACTCAAACACCCCTCACCTCTGCATTGTACCTCCTAGTTAGATGGAAGGAAAAGGAAAAAGAATCTGGCAGAGCAAGGCAAATGCTGACCTCACATGAAAGAGGGGTAGCTTAGTGATTTGAAAATGTGTTGTCCTATTTACCATTAACTTTCTGGATTTAATTTACATAAGGCATCTGTGTATGTGGGAAACCCGGTTTTGAATGCTTTTAGTGGGAAATTCATATCCAGATTGCTGAAGTCCATTGAAATTCATTAGGCAAATTTGGAAGTAAATAATTCAATTACTGAGTCAAGAGCTCATAAAACAATGCATAAGTGTATTGGGAACAAAGTTGAAGCTTATGAGACATTAACTCGAACCTGGTGTGGCTTTCACCTCTCTTATTTTAAAAAGCACAAAAAAAAAGTAAATTGGCAGGGGCACTCACTGCAAAAAGTACAAAGCAGATTCTTGGGAAGATGAAAAAACGGCATGCATTTAAATCAAGACTGCATGACATCACTGAATCATTTAGGTTGGAAAAGACCTCTACGATCATGGAGTCCAACCCTAAACCCACCACTACCCTACCCACACTAAGCCATGGCCCCAGGTGCCATATCCACATGCCTTTTGAACACTTCCAGGGACGGTAACTCCACCACTTCCCTGGGCAGCCTGTTCTAATGCCTGGCAACACTTTTGGGGAAGAGATTTTTTCCTAATATCCAATCTAAACCTCCTCTGGTGCAACTTGAGGCTATTTGCTCTTGTCCTGTCACTTGTTACTGCCCCTACACTGGCTACACCCTCCTTTCAGGGAGTTGTAGAGAGCGATAAAGGCCCTCCTGAGCCTCCTTTTCTTCAGGCTAAACACCCCCAGCTCTCTCAGGCCACTCCTCATCAGACTTACACTCTCCACCATGCTGTGCAGGTCATCCTTTTGGGTTCAAGCTCACAGAGATGGATTTCCTCTGGAATCCTCTCTTGCTTGTCTAAGTTATAATCACTTTTTTCATCTTATTTCACTGGTATCTTCCATTTTATTCTTAGTAACAGGCACCAGGAATGCAGAAAAGGCTGTCTTTTTACTTTACAGTTTGTTAATTCGGTATTGGTGGGACTTCAAAATATAAAGTTTTAAGGCTTGTGGATGCCAGGCTTTGCACAAATGCTGTCCAATGTCCCTTAAAAATGCTGGTCGTGTTGCATTTGGTGTCTGTGAGCCTTTTATGGCCTGTTTCTCCTGGCTGCCAGCTCACACATGCTGCTTCACAAAGATAAGGGCTGGGGACTGACCCACTCGGCGGCAGAGCAGCTGGGGTGGAATCTTCCTGGCTCCCAGCCCAGCCGCAGCTCGGCTTTAATTTCAGCGTCAGGGTGGGAGTTCACTGCCTACTGGGAGATCGTTTTCCTGGTGGGAGGCAGAGCAGTGGTGTATGTGAAAAATCCTGCCCTATAAAAGTGCATTCCCATGATTTGGGCTATGAGCCCATAATTTTAACAAATTATTTATGGCTCTAGCTGAAAGCAGCAATTTAAAAAAGATACCAGTTTGAGCTCTGCTGGAATTTTTTGATGAATCAATCCCAGCTGCTTCCACCATCTAGCAAAGCAATTTCAGACACCAAGAAGGAAATCGGGCTTTCAGTGACCGGAGCAGCCCAAGTGGAACAGATGCTGTTGTGGGAACTGACAGTGCTGACTCAGGAAGCTGTGACGAGAGCCGCAAGAGAAGACGTGGATGGAAAAGACTTGCAGCAGATAATCTCCTTGTTGACACCAAAATTTTGTACTGGTGGTGGTGAAACTTAGCAGTTTACCTTTAAAAAAAGAAATCCATTTCTTTGCACACTGCAGCTCCCTGTTTTGGAAGTGGAATCTTCTGCATCCTACCAGTTGCCAAATGAAAGGAAGAATTAAGAGGCTGCAGCACAAAACTGGGTAGGGTACACCTCTAAAAGTCACCAGGCAATGCAAAATGGGCTCTGCTCCCTGCGTGCCTTTGGGGAGGACAAAGTGTGTGGCAGCAGCAGTGTGAGGAACCCACAGTGTTTGTCTCAAATGCAGGAGCTGCGCTAGGCAGTTTTGGTGAATGTGGCATCACCATTAATGTGCCACATTAACAGGAAAATATGTTTAAAAAAAAAAAAAAGTAAAAAACAGACCTGGAGGAGAAAGATAAAGTGTTTGCTCAACTTCTCCCAACGGTGTAATGCGCATGTTTCCATTTTTTGAAATACTGCAGTGTCCTCTCAGCCAAAGCATTACAAAGCCTTTTCCCATTTGAGGCTGCCTTAACGCCCAGAAGCTCATAAAATAACACAAACACATGACCACGATCAAGAGAGTCAAACCACCTTCACTATCAGATAACATTTAATGCAAAAAGCCTCCACACTCTGTGGGCTGCTAGGAACTCGTTCTGCTGGCATTCCCTTGGGATGACCACAGTCTTCTGGGTCAGTAGTTCACCTTCTCCTTCACACCAGGCAAGTTATGCAGAAAAATGTCACAGCAGCTACAATGAGCATTAGACCAGCTGCTGCGTCAGACAACACAGATGCAGCTGGAAAGGCAGTTCCTGCTGGGTTATATAAGATTTTGCCTCAAATGTAGCTACACTAACAGAAAACATTGCTGTAATTAGGAGATTGCAAGATAAAACTTTCAAGTGTTCACTTTCCCTTTGCTTTTACACCACTTTGTATTTTATCAGGTTCTAAATGATTACTAGAGCAAATAACAAAAAAGAACATAGTATTTTGTGCGTCTTGGGAAAGTCATTGTGCTCTCCTATCAATCTAAGCCTCCCTACTACTGCTTGGATAGCTCCAAGTGCCTCAGGGCTTTTACAGCTTCATCGTGGTACTTTCATTAGTACACACAGAATTAATATGCACAGAACAAGAAATGGTGAGCCTGGTGGGACAAAAAATCTACAGTAGGTAACTTGTAACTGGCAATATTGATAGGAGCCCACCAAGAACAGCAACCAAGAGAACTCTTTAAATCTTCAGTGTAATAATGTTCATTGCCACAACATATAAATCATCAGATAATGACGATCAGTAACAATTCTTACATGCATCCCCAGCTTGCCAGCAGTGCCTTGCTAGCAGCAATTTAGACTGATTTTCTAAAGATCAATGTTTTATGCTGCAAACTCTAGTTTTCTAACACACCTTTCTAATGATTTTAAGCATGTAGAAACTTCTGAACAGATATGTATTGGACAAATCAGTCCTCACAGTTGGCAATTAATAAGAACATTCTTTAAGGCCCAGACTTTATGTTTATACCCTGTTAACATTTTTCCCCTTTTCCAGGCTCAATGAAAAATTTAAAAGGGCTACATTATGTGGTGTTCATAAATCGGCAAATACCCTGACTGAGGTCACCTGCAGGAGGTAAAGTTGTATGTTCTGGGTTTGCTTTTTAATTTATTTTATTTTTAACTTACTTATCCAGTAGTGGTAAAGTGCTTCTTTACCACCACTTCATATCTACTGTTTGATTGTGCTCATCAGCTATTTTATGGCTGCATTCCAGTAGCCAGTAATGTAATTTTGGGCCATTTTCTAATAAAAGTATTCAAAACATAATCTCCTGATTTAGTCAACAGGTGAAAAGTTAAGTAACAAGATTATGGACAGCCTTCAGAGGAAAATTAGGTCGATCTCAACAATACATGGAAATGATTCTGTAATTAAACAATTTAATTACATTAACAGCCCCGCCTTTTGTGAGCCCTCGATTTGTTTAAATCCTGAACTAATAAACCGTCCTTGCGTTTTAGATTGTCGGTGCACAAATGCCTTGGCACGTAAGCGCGCACTCTGCTGAGTGTAATTCGATTCGGCAGAGGTGTGTCCGTGGTCTGGCTGCGGGCCGGGAGGCGGAATGAGCTGCGCTTCAGCAGGTGGAATGGAAGACCCCGCCCACTTTGACCCCCTGAGCAGCCAGGGCGTTGTACTCCGCCACAGCCTTCTCCGTCTGCAGCACCAGCACGTCGATCCCGTTCTTCTTCAGATAGTCCACAGTGGATGCTGGAACCTCGGAAGAGAAAAGGAAATCAGAAAAGCAAGTATCGGATTCTTTTCCCCTTAAACTGTAAGACTCGTAGAAAACCAGGTACTGATGCCATTTGTTAAGCCTGACTTAAGTAACTGCCAGTAGCCAAAATGATAATGCTCAGATAGTTCTAATATTGATTTAATATTTTTTCTCTTCAGTAAAGCTACTTTTATACACACACCTCCCCTATCTCCTTAGCACACTTTAAAATGCAGTCCTCTCTTACAAAAAGAAATAGAATTGGAACTAAAGGAATTTAATCTAAAGAAGGTGCTATTCATCCCACCAGAAAGCTAAAGACTTGCTTCTCACCAAGTAAAGCTCAGCACTTCTCATCTGAGCTTTCTGTAGCTAGTTTATCTGCTGAAATGACACCCTGGCAACATTGGTGACAAAAATGCCTAACTACCAAAGTATTTACAGCATGCTAGAGAGCCAGTTATTGCAAGAGGAGGGGACTAATGGCATTCTGAAAAAATCTCCTTGTTTCGGTTGCTCCTGTAGCAGAATATAAACCTGATTACTGCTTGACATTGACACTAATACAGAGGAGCTCAAATGATGTTTCTTTCAGGACCTGAGGGACCCCTGACAGGAGCTCATTCACACTGATCCTCATTTTTTTCCCTCTCAGTGAAGCATCATCGATTTAATTTTTTTCCTCCTAATCAGAGGGAGAGGGAAAACAAACAGTTCTCTTTATGCTTGTCACAGAACAAAAACCTACCTGCAAAGCCTCACTCATGCCACGACCAATCACCACAGTTTTAACACCCTTCTTGACGACTTCTTCAAGGTCAGCTGGCTGCACTCCTGGAGAATGCTAAGTGTCAGGGAGAGAAAATAATAGTCTGTGTACTGACAGCATCAACCAGCAAAGCTGTGTCTGTATGTCCTGAACACAGAGCAGCAGGCTAAATTAGCAGAACCAAAATGTAATACAACCCTCTTCTGTACATACACACAGTAGATAACATTAGAAACTGAAAAAGGTATTTAACATGCAGATGAAGGGTGATAGTTAATTGATTGATGGCAAGATTATAATTCCAGTCAAACAGTCAAAACCAAAAAGATGCATTACACATTTCTAAAATATTTATATCTAACTTCTGGCATTTTATAAATATTAACAGTTAAACTGAAATAAAAAAATTGCAACAATATTGCTGTTTGATTTCAAATTAACAAAATCTCCTTGTAAGAAGGATTGTTGCAAGCCAAAGTTTACTCACTTTAAATACAAAGAGCTCCTCAGATAATTAAAATGATTAAATAATTTTCTTGTCTACTTTGGAAATCTCACCAACGAAGACTGAAATGTATTGAGTATCTTCATTTCAGTTAACAGATTCCATTTCTGCACTATTCTTTATTTTGAGAAAGGAATATTTGAAACCAAACTCCTCAAAGAACGAAGGAGCTTTCACCGTACATTAACAGAGGTTTTAAAAAGTACACCCATTTGCTGCTATTATGCTTTAAACATATGAATGCATAAATACACCTGTAATGTTAATATAAAACATTATTATGTTACAGTAATTCTCCTCCTGGATTCAGTTTCTATGTATCTCCGTGTGGTCAAGAGTAAAATACTGGACATCCTGTGGCTATAATTTGGACCCTCTTTGGTGTGCATTTTTATTTGTAAACCATAAATACTATTTCTCTCTCTTTTTATTTTTAGTAGAATTCTGAAGTTCTGAGGTTTTCTAGAGGTCTGAGATGAGTTTCTCACTTGAAGTAGGTAATGTCATGGTGAACTTGTGGAGAATGGAGCAGGTAAGATTTTTCAAGCTGAAACAAACACATGAGCTCCTAAAGTTGCAGGTGAAAAAAGCCTTCCATGGTTGAGTGCTACTTCCAATGAGTGAACTAAACTTATTCCACAAGAAAGTCTTTAGCATGGCTGGTGTCTGAAATTTCAGTAACAGAGATGATTCACCATTATGGTTCTCCAAGTTCACAGAATCACAGAACGCCTCAAGTTGGAAGGGATCCATGAGAATCATTCACAGTTCTACCTTAAACTAAACCACGACTTAGGAGCATCATCCAGATGCTCCTGGAACGCTGACAAGCTTGCTCTGTGACCACTTCCCTGGGCAGCCTGTTCCAGAGCCCAAGCACCCTCTGGGTGAAGAACCTTTTCCTAACACCCCATCTGAATGTCCCCAGTGCAGCTTGACTGCATTTCCGTGGGTTCTACTGCTGGTCACCAGAGAGGAGATCAGCACCTTCCCTGCACGGCCCCGCCTCTGGAAAGTGTAGACTGCGATGAGGTCACCCCTCAGCCTCCTCTTCTCCAAGATGGACAAGCCAAGTGACCTCAGCTGCTCCTCATAAGCCTTGCCCTGAAGGCCTCTCACCATCTTCATCATCCTCCTTGGAACACAGTCTAACAGTCTGATGTCCTCCTTATGCTGAGGTGCCCAAAACTGCACACAGAACTTGAGGTGGGGCTGCCCCAGCGCAGAGCAGAGCAGGACAAGCACCTCCCTCGGCTGTTCTGTGCTCGACACACTCCAGGACATGTCTGGCCCTTTGGGCTGCCAGGACCAAAGGCTGTGTTCCCCTTAGTCCATTTACATTCCATATCCACACCTGGAATGCAGAAGTCACTTGACTAGGCAGGGCTTTCTCAGACCAAATTACTCAAAGTACTTGTTTATGACAGAATAGGCAATGCTTTTCCTTTGGGTTTTTTTCAGCAGACTCAAAACCTAGACAACAAGAATTGGTATGTTTTACTGCAATTACAATAATTAGAATTCTGGGGAAGGTTTTCTGTCACGTGAGAAGCACTCCTGAGACATTAGAGCCACGGAACAAAAGGATTTTCTTTGGTTACACAAGACACTTTGATGCTAGTAAGAAACTAGTGTTACTAAAGGAAACATGTAACATGATGAAATAACTGTATCATTGTTGATTTGACAGCAGATTTTCTTGCCTGTTCTGTTCTCTGGCCTTCATTTCAGCAATACCTACTTCTTTTCTCCTGCTATTAGCAGATGGCACTGAAATGCAGCCAGCCAGGGAGAGAGGCTGCCATTCATCCCCAAGGGTTAAGGCCACAATAACTGTTAGCGCTCAGTTACAGAACCTTGCAGGGCCAGTTATACAATTTTCCTGATGAAAGAATGCTCCACTAGACAGCAGCGTGACAGCAGAGGAGGAAAGGGAGCAATTTATTTCCAACAAGAGTGTAGGACATGACCAGCACTGCTTGTTTTCCACAGTTCAGTTCCAGCTACCTCCAGGAAAAACATGCTCAAAGAAAGTAGGCAAACTGTAGTCCATCATAAAAAAATTGGGCAGAAAATGCACCTGTTGAATCCTACTGTTTCCAGTGCTGACAAAATTAACTTTTTGACAGTTCTTCTCAACATCGGAGCAGTTTAGAAAGAGCTTAGTTCTATTCTTAATGTTTGTTGTTTGCTATTTATTTTAAAAGTAAATCACCTCACACCTCTGCTGCAAGGATAGAACTGACCTAAAGTAGGAGCTTTACAAGCAACTTACATAAGGCCTTACTTTAGATATGTATTTTTTGCTTCCTGATTAAATAAAAAGAGTGCCAGAAAACCTACCTCTCCAGAGAACCCAACTATTCTTTTTCTCCTCCAATTTTAATTTAGCATAGACTTATTTTTCAAGTCCTGTACAGACTTATGGATTTAAACGTTTTAGTCGTGACAAGAAGATACTTCTTGTTAGAAACTTTCAAAAGAAAGCATAGCTTCCTAAATGTTAATAAGTGCCTATAACTTGAAACCAAAGTTTTCCAGTGATTAGAATAAATATAAAAACGTGATTGAGCTGGGAAATAGTTGGGAACTTTTCAGTTACCATTACCTGTTCTGCTTCTCCAGCCATGTGCATATAAAGCACAAAAACGATATTGTCAAATAAGCAGACAGCAACTCTCACCTAAAAACCTAGCCTTTTGAACAGCCAGTGAAAACTTATTTTTTTATAACCAGGCCATAAATGAAATACATTTTAAAAGGTTACATACACAGCTACCTTTCTCTCTGCAAGATGCAGATATCTTTGCATGACAGCACCACCTTTCTCTTGGTATTACATATTCTGCATAAACCAAACTCCGACAGGTTAAAAAAGTTCTGTTCTCCGAAAGAGTACAGATGAAGTTGCAAACCCAAAGGTTCTGCACTTCAGTTGTGTCAAAATGAATCCAAGAGAGGTGCATCCTCTCTGCAGATACAGCTGCAGGTGCTGGCCCTGGTCAGTACACTGTTATTTTGTGGTTTAACTTTTGCTTTGAAAGTGTGGAACTTTTTTTTTTCCTAGCCAGTTATCTATCCCAGTGCAAGTCCTAATATGGGGAGAATTATCAGCATCAAGTTCCTAATGCAATATATGCTATACTGCTTCTAAATCTGAAACGTCAATACTGGTCCATGTACTTTCATCCAATTCCGATTGCATTTACAGATAAAGTTGAAAAATTACAAGGGCAAGCACTTAGTATATGGCTACCAAGAGAAGTCGCTGTGTGATTAGCCAGACTGTGGGCTTTTCACAGAGTAAACAGTGCATGAGACACTGTATCTGCATATTTTTCCTGTGAAATATCTATCTACAAGGGACCCCAAGGAAAAGGATATAAACTAAACCACATGCAATGCTGTCTTCCAAACATGCAAGGTCAGTTACTGTCTATTTTTTTTTTTTTTTTAGTTTTCATAACTTCTTTTCCTATCTCACTCAAGATAACTTTTGTTTAGACAGTCTGCAGAGAGGTTGTTACCGGCATCTTATGACAAGTGCACTCTTAAGCAGATGAAGAACATTGTTTGAGAGCTCTAAGGTGTGTGAGAGTTGTCTGGTCAGGGTGGCTGTCAGAACTCATGGCAGCAGTTGCTGCATCCTGTTGCATGTAGGACATTGTGCGATTGCGGCCCTCTGACCCCTCCACAAATTCACCTCCAAAACACACACTCAGTTCTTCCCAGGGAAATCTGATGGCTAGATGAAAGAAAAAGGCAGCCCACTGAATTTCTGGCTGGAACTTTAACACTGTTCTCTAGACCATTCTCAGAGTCCTGTTTTTAATGCAGGGTAGTAAACAGCAAACTTACGTTAGTCCCGGTTTCTCGCCAGTCCCACGTCCGGCTTCCTCCAGGCCATACTTTGCAGTCCTTATATGTTGTAGAGCAGCCTTTCACCTTCATCTGACCCCAAGAAAGGGAAGCAATTTCAGGGGAAGACATCACAAAGTTGAACCGAAGTCTGGAAAAAGGATATTTAATACTTAACATCAGGCCAACATATGCAGCACGTTAATAAAAATGGAAAAATCTGTCCTCGCCCCAAGGAGCTAGGAAGGAAATGGTAATACAGACTTTATCCACGTGATTTTGTGACAACAGACTTGAACTGAGGATCAGCAGATTTGTTGAATTACCAGTCCTCTTGGGGATTTTATGCAGGATTTTGGGCAAATCATTTTACGTGCTAAATCTGTTCAAGTATTGGATGTTCAACTTTTAAAACTATCAACAGGGATCAGGTCCCAGAATATCCTCTCACATCTAGGTTTTAATCTTCTCCCTAAAATGAACAATGAGGATGATAATGATTTCCTAAAACATCAGAAATCTGCACTATTTCTTTGGCCACTCCATTAAAGTGGTAAACGAGGTTAAAAGGAAATGCCAAACAAACCCAACAGTAAAGCCATGAACCAAACAGTGTCACTGTCACATTGCTATAGAAAACAAGACTTTCAGGGATGTAAAGGGGTCGAGCCTTTCCCCAGATGCTGCTGACAGAGACCAAGTCTCCCAGGATAAGTATAAATCCAAATAAGAACTTGTCTAATTGTTTGACCTTCATTTTCATTGTTTCAACTTAAATCCATTATTTCTAATCCTTTCTGTTGAGGACAAGTAGAACAACTTAATCGTTGTCTTTTTCACCATTTTTTTGTTTTCTTGAGGATGTCATGCGGTATTTTTCTTTTCTTTCATTTAGATTAAATAAACGTCCCTTCAATCATGTTTTTTAAGTCTCTGCTTATTTTCTCTTTCTTTCCTTTGGCAGCCAACCACTGGTATACATCTTTCTTTGAAGTCTGTTGCCTAGAACTTGACAGAGCCTTATTGGTGCCGCTGTGGCCCAACTGCTTTTTGGTGTGTGCTGCAGCGATGTTGGGATCTGATTCCACAATCCCTGCTGGGCACCAGCAGGGCAGGGACTCAGCCTCACAAGGCACCATGTCAGCTCCCCACAGAAGCTTTCCCCTCCTCACAGTCCCTCAGGTACTGCAGTCTGATTGCTGGGGTGATTCTGGCAGTGGTTAGAAAGGGAGGAATCACAGGGTGATGATGCCCTGGAAATGCTTTGGACTAGCATGGCAGTCCACTGACACGTCCTCAGGGTAGAGTCACCTTTCTGTCCTTCCCATTCACATGGTCTGAAATCCACATTTTGAAGAAGACTTCTTGTTTCTCCAGTAAAAAGGGCTCCACCTCTGCCTGATCCAGAAAATCTCTGTGGCAGATCCTTCCAGATACATAGATTCCCATCCTTTATTTTTTAATTGTTTACATTCACCAGGAATCAAATAGTTTAAATTCATCATAAGAACCCTGGTGGCACAGATTAAAGGCACTGCCCTTGCAAAAGAGAAATCTTTGGATGATCAGGCGTCCAGTCCTCCCGGAAGCCCCCCTTTGTGTCTTGCACATGCTACAAAAGATGCAGCACAGCCAGACAGGATGTGCTCTCCTTGGATTGCCAGAAGTGGATCTCAGTATCCCGCCTAAAAGATCGCATGAAGGGAAAAACGCACTACTTTGGATTCAGCACAGGACTGAGCTTGCCAGAAGTGCTTCTCACACAGGATAGTGGGGCAATTCTTTTCCTTCTCGCTCCTGTGTGAAGTTAGTGGCACATGCGTCCTGTCAAACAGTAAGCCAGGCAAGCAGCTAGAGGGGACCAAAACTTGCTTGGATTCATATATTCTAGATTCTCTCATTGCACATCCACAATGCCATGGATTTAAACAAAGATTTGCAAGATTATTTTTCCAGAAGTCTGCCTGAAGGGAGATTCTAGCTGAAGAAATAACCAGCAGTAGTTCCAACAGAATGAAGTCAAAGAGTAAAGGCTGAATAAAGCACCCAGAACCTGGCTCTGGAGAATGAAAATAATTTTTGCCTGTGCTACTTTTCAGATGAAATGGTAGAATTAGACCTGGAGGTTAGACAGGGGTGAACGAACAATAAAATGATCAGGAATATCACCTTCCCCAATCCAAATAATATCACAAGGCTGGAACTGTGCAATCAAACAGGCACAAACTGCAACTGGGAGAGCAAGGATTCCATGCTATCTTTTCCAAACAGCACAAAAAAAAGTAAATAGCAGAAATGAAGCAACAAAACTTACAAGGCACAAATAAAAATTTGTCATCTACAACTATTTCCCATAATACTGCCAGAGATTATCAGTAAGGCCAGGCCACTTGAATAAATAAGAATATCTTAGAGTAAGAATGAACTCATTGACAGAAACTTTGGGCATCCTTTGATGCAGGGCATGGTCCAATCACTGAGGAGTAGCAAAATAGTTCTTGAACAAATTATTTTTTTAAATTATTTACTGTGAGAAATGCAAAGTATCAAAATATACAGTAACACTTAAGATCAAAAGAGACCTTGAATTAAATACTTGCAAGTACAACCTAAAATAGCAATTTCTGTAAACTGCAGTAGTCCAACCACAAAGAGACGAGGAGCAGAAATGGCTCAGGGCTCTATAAGCAAAGTCATGAGAGTTTAAAAACGCCAGAAATAAAGGAAGCAGTACTTAAAAGGAGGCAAAATGCATGCTTATGCCAGGAGACTATACTGAAAGAGAGAAATGAAGCTGTGGATAAGGATGGCAGAAGACAAAAGTAGCTGAGAAGGAAGTGGAAGAAAGTTGAGATTGAATAGCAGTTGGGCAATCTGGTGGACTTTCAGACTGCCAGCACACCTTTTTTCTGTGGAGGCAGCCAGCAACAAATGGAACAAAAGAGGTGAACGAGAGCAGCACACCAGATAATATTTTATTGAGACACTGCAGAAGGAAAGGACGTTTTGTAAAATCCAAGGGGGAACCTGAGACCAAGGAGGATAAAAGTGAAAGAGTAAATCGGTGTACGTGGAGTTTTGGGCAGAACAAACTCCTGTAAGCTGTCAGAAGACGACGCGGTTCTCCAGCGCTGCCTGGGAGCAGGGTCAGGAGACTTCCCATTCCAGGGGATACAGCAGCCAGAGGAAGGTCAGGATTAAAAACTGACAGCAGCAAGGCAAATAGAAAGGACGGGAGAAGTTTAGATCAACTGTGTAGGGAGGGGGAAGGTGTCAGGTTCACGAAGGAGGAAAACACTTTGGGAATTCGGCAATTCCACTTCGCTGGGGAGCCTTGTGAGGGCAGCTAACCGGAGAGGCCACGGAGGTCTGGCAGTAAGAGAAGAGGGGGAACAGCACTTTGTGAACACAGCGGGGAGAAGCAAGGGGACAAGGACAGAGAACTCTGAGAAGCACGGCGGGGGGGTGGAGAGAGGGAGTAGGGAAGGGCAGGGGCAGTTCAGGATCTCCCGCACCATGGCCTGGCGTGACGGAGCGCAAAGACCAGGACCGGGACCGGGACTGAGACCGGGACCGCCACGGGCGCCGGCCGCGCCTCCCGCCCGCTCCCCTCACGCCCAGGGTCCGTCACGCGCCCGCACTCACCGCCCCGCGCGCGCGACCCCACTGCCCCGCCAGGCTCCGCCTCCGCCCGGCCCCGCGGGGAGGGGGCGGGGCCTCCGCGCTGCCTCCCTCTCATTGGGCAGCGCTCCCCACC
>VZTG01004481.1:659373-747063 GCA_013397845.1 Melanocharis versteri | reverse complement strand
TTCTTCCCCCCATATTTCCGTCCGTTTTTACCTTTCCCCCGAAACAAGAAGGGGACACACACACACACACACATATACAAACACACGGGAATGTCCCGATCCCCAGTGCCCCCCCCTTCCTTTCCTCTCGGTGGGATGAGGAATGGGGGTCACGGAGAAGCCCTGAGCCCCCCCCCACGGCTGCTGTTGTGGGCCGTCTCCTCCCCACAAACACAGACAGCCATTGTGTGCCACCTCCATCCCTCTCTTCTCCCCCCTCCTCCTCCCCCATCCCCTCTTCAGCTGCGGGGGGGGACAGGCTGTGGCTGCTCGCTGCTGCTCCCCCGCCGCCACCTGAGACGTGCGAGGTGGAGGGATAGGTTGTGCACTCCGCTGTTTGCTTTCGAGCTGCTCTCCCTCTCCTCTCCTCCCTCTCCAGTAGCAGGTTTGGCTGCCAGACTCTCTAATCCCAGCTGCCCGCGGTGGATGCGGGAGGGCCCGGGCCAAGAGAGCAGCCTGGGGAAGGAGGGCTGTGTGGAGGCGGCCGCAGGAATACGGAGGGGAGGGAGCTTGTTGCTCTTGATCTCTTGTCTCTGTTATTCGTTTGGTTGTTGCCTCTGCACTCTTGCCACATAGGGAGCCCGTGCAGCTCACGGCGCATGCTCGGCAAGGCCCCTTGGAAACTTCCTGCTGCTGGAGAAGCCCGGCTCAGGGCTGCTTTTGGTCCGGCAGCCCCTGCTTTTTCCCCAAAACGCGCTCGCCCTCGCCTCCTTCCCCACCAAGCCCACCCTGTCTGGGGCGGGGGAGGGGTTTGTGTGATTACATCGGCGTGTAGGTGTTCCCTCATGTAGAGGAAGTTGTATTTTGCTGAGCGCAGGTGTCCTGTCTGTGAGTTCCCAAGCGCCACTGCTGAAATAGAATGAAATACGATTAATATGTTTTCTGCTCGTGTTGTCTGTCGATATGAAAGAGACAGCTGAAATCTACAAACTTCTTAAAACAGGGTTAGCTTTGTGGAAAATACATATTTAGATTCAATTCCCCACCACTCCTGTACCTCTTACCTTATAGAAAGGACTCATTAGAAAAAGCGTTGTTTTGTTAAACTGTTCCAAAACTTATTAATAAAAACCACCAACACATCTAAAAGTTTGAATGTTTAGTGAAAACGGTAATTTGAAAGTGATGTCTGCAAAGAAAACTAATGCTCTTACTGTGTGGCACAGTGTGAGTGGATATGTAAGAGTAATTTTATTGTGTGAACTGCAGAATAAATTTAACTGAAAGTTTGACATAGTGGCCTGTGTTTTAAAAATATGCATTTTATTAAAAAAACCCCAAACACCATAATTCCTGATGACTTTTATTTGCATGATGGGGGTTGTCAACAGGCGGTGTTTACTGCATGACTCTTTTCTAAAAAGATTTGAAATGACTTGTGTTATGGAGTATGTTTTATGGGTTGATTTGATACCTGTCAGATTTTTAAACTTTTCTTCTTACTGCCTTTCCTGTTTGGTGGGGGACGGGTTATTCTCCCTGCTTTAGAACAGCCCCCCCAAATGGGAGCAGATGCAGCTTCTGAAAATGTGATGTCTGGAGTGCTGGAGCTCTTTGCTTGTGCCTGGTGTAGCTGATGTAATTGTAGAGATAATTCTCATCTCTAAGAAAGAAGGTGTGGAGGTGTGAAAAACAAACTTGGGTAATTCTTGATGCTTTTTGTGATAATTGGTGGATGTCTTGGATGTCTTTTCCCTTGGTAAAACCAACTTGGGCTTGGTCTGTGGTGCTGGTACCTGTTACCTGGTGTATTTTATACTTCTGGGAAAATGGCTGCAGTGACTAGATTTTTCTACATGATTTTTACTTCAAGTAGACCTCAAGGTGGTGTTTTTGAGGGTACAAGTCATAAAATTGCTAAACACTCATGGAAAACTGAAGGGGTTCTTTTATTTCTGAACATCTGTTATTTACAACTGTATGTAGTTTTCCTTGGAATGCAAAAGGGATTTTGATTTCAGTTTGTAATGTACAGTTAGTTTCACTTTTGATACCAGCATTGCTTGACAGTGTATTTGCAGTGATGTAATAAAATCTAAGGAAATAGCTACAGAACCTCAAAGTGTTGGGGTTTTTCTCCTGAATTTTTTAGAAACTGGAGCAAGTTTTAAATCTTAACTGCGACATAGCACCTATTTGTAACTCCTCTTCATATTAATTTTGCAATCAAGGAAGGGAGTCAGTAGTTTGAGGGTTTCCTTAATTATCTTTAAAACTGTCTTGATGCTCAGCAGTTTAAAAATGTGGGGTTTTTTGTGGGTTTTTTTGTTGGTTGGTTTTTTTGGGGGGGTTTTTTTTGGTGTTTTTTTTTTTTAAGCACGGCCTATATTGTCTTGTCTGAAGAGTTACTCTTGGGAGATGCCAGCAGAAGTTACTTCTTTTATATTAGGAGACCCAAGGAGAACAAGGAGCTCAAGTTTGGATGTTGTTCAGTAGTTGTATAACGGTCATATTTTCTTTCCTGTTAACAATTAGAACAAAGTACTTGCTCATTATTAAGGAAGCAAGGTATAACCTTTCTGTGCAGGAAGGGATGCTGACAGCTAGGAAGCTATCAGTTATTTCTTAGAGAGTTTTTAGGTTTTTGTTATTGCATAGACGGCACTTGAACTTCACTGTATTACGTCTTCTTAACTGAGAATTTCAAGACAGCTAGTAAAGACAGCAGTGCTCAGGTATGAATAGTTTTCAGTAGTAGTCTGACTAATTGAGATATCAAATTAACCTGTATTAGTAGCACGTTAGATGCTTTAACCAACTGTACACAGGTTGGGATTTAGTGGGTAGTGTAAAACATACTTGATTGGGAAAATAAGAATGTGTGGTGTTGATTTCACCCATCACTATTGAATAGTGAGTGGGATAAACTGATAAATCTGGAAATAGTCTGCTTCTTACAAAAGCTCTGTGATAAAATAGCTTAATTTTTCTGGCTGGTGGCTCATTTAAAAGTTGCAACCATTCAAATAAAGTAATGAGACCTGTAGTTATCTGGTGAAGATTTTATTTTATGACGAATAATTATTTTGCCTTTATGGGTGCTTATTCTTGCTTTAAGTACAATGTTGTGACTTGGGTTGCAATTTTGATGATCTTGAATGTCTTAGGAAGGAGTAAAGTTGAGTGTCTGTCAACATGGTGGCAGTGTTAACTCACAAAATTTGCTAGTTGATTTGCCTTCAAAAGCAAATTGTTTCTTATAGGGTTTATTGAAAAGCAACTACTGTGGTTTAACCCGAGTTGGCAACTCACTCACTCTCCTCCCCTGGTGGGATGGAGGAAAGAATCAGAAGGATAAAAGTGAGCAAGCCAGTGGACTGAGAGAGAGGCTGTTTGTTAGGGAAAGCAAAATGAGGAATTTGTTTGCCACTTGCCACAGGCAGGCAGGTGTTCAGCCACCTCCGGGACAGCAGGGCTCCGTTATGTGTAAGGGTGGCTTGGAAAGACAAATGCCATCGTTGCCAGTGTTCTAGTCTTCCTTCTTGCCCCAGCTTTACATGCTGATCATGACACCACATGTCTGGGTATCCCTTGGGTCATTTGGGGTCAGCTGTCCTGCCTGCATCCCCTCCCGATTCCTTGTGCACCTCCAGCCCCCTCGCTGGTGGGGCTGGTGAGGAGCAGCAAAGGCCTTGGCTCTGTGTAAGCACTGCTCAGCACTGGCAAAAGCAACCTGGTATTCACAGGCACAGGTTGCCCAGAGAAGCTGTGGCTGCTGCATTCCCTGGAAGTGTTCGAGGCCAGGTTGGATGGGGCTCTGGGCAAGCTGGTCTAGTGAGAGGTGTCCCTGACGATGACAGGGGGTTGGGATGAGATGATCCTTAAGGTGCTTTCCAACCCAAACCATTCTAGGATGGTTAACACTGTTTTGAGTACAAATCCAAAACAAAACCCCATACCAGCTACCATGAAGAATATTAACTCAGTGCTCTCCAAGTCCACCACAGGAACCCAATAAATTATTTTAACTGGAACTTCTGGTGGCTGAGAACTGTCATTACAAGCATATTACTGTACTTTTAGGTGCAAAACTAAGGTAATGATACAGATCATCCTACAGTGTGCTGTGGTATTGCATCTCCTTTGCTTCTGTTTGCTTCTGAAGGCAAAACTGCAAACTGGAACAAATTATCACAGGAAAGCAATACTTGTTCTTGTTCTTACAAACATATGCTGTGGTGGCTTTTTTGTTTGCTTGGGATTTTTTTGTTTAGTTGGGTTTTTTCTTTGTTTTTTAATTTTTTTTCTTGAGAGAGTTATTACTTGCAGTAGAAGAGAAGTTGCGTATTTAAATAGTAAAAAATATGGCAGAGGAGAGCAAAAACTATATTTGTATTTAGGGCTGTGTTTAAGAAACCATGCTATCAAGTCACCACCTCCTTTGTGTCGGTAAATAGCTTGAGAATCGGTATAAATGTTAATTAAGCACTTGGTCTCTTGTGAATGAAAATATTAGTAGAATGTTAGCTTGCACAACAGAGATCTAATTTTACACATGACTACGCAAAACACTCGCTGGTTTGCCAGGTTCCCTGGTGTGTGAATGGGAGAACCTCTCCCGGAGGTGAATGGCATCTTCCGAAGTGTGCTAGGCTGCATTTGCTCATCGATTTTTGCTGGCTTTTCTTAGCAGTGTGGCGCTTGATTTGTTCTTTATTGAAATGGTCACAAGTACACATGCTTTGTGTGTTCTTTCAGCAAAATTGCATCAAAATCTTGTTGTTGAAGATCATGCTAAAGGTGGTCTTGAAAACGGCAAGTGTGTTTTGTGTGGATTTCCAATCTGAAGCACTCTTCCTTACTCTCACTGCAGCTCAAAATCTTTATCACCTTTAACTCTTGACAGTCACCCTGACAGACTGACCTAGTCTGGAAGATTGTTGCTTAATTATAGCATGAACATGTTGCGTTTGTCTGGAGTGTGGTAATAAAAACACTCTGCATGTGTTGACTGGGGTTTAAGTGCTGGGGTTTAAATGATTTAAAGAAAGACGTGGTGAGGTGCAAGTGCCTGGTAGGAGGTTCATTTTTCTGGATCTTTTCTTCCCTTTTCTGTCTTTATAATGAGTCCTTACATTAATGGCAGGCAGCTTATGAAAAATCTGTGCAAACCATTTATAGTTTCTTTAATTTTATTTTCAGTAGAGAATACCTGTTACTGCATTGTCGACCTGAAAAAAAAAGTCTTTGGAGCTACCATGCTTCAAAGCAGTAAGTTTGTAAGGTGCTGTATTTTTCCTGAATCTTCTAGACACCTAACACATTTTTTCAGATTAATTTGGATATTGAAATAATTTGTTTTCAGTATGTTATATTTGTGGGCTTTTTATTGTCATTCACATACCTCTGGAAAGTGTTAAGCTCAAGGGTTCTTAACCATTCTCTGAAGAAGTTAACAATTAACTTTGACTTAAACTGCTGTTGGATATATGTATGGGAGAAAGATACCTGAAACTTTGTAGCTGTTTAATATAACAAGCAAAGGCAACTGTATCTAATGACAAGGAGCTTGACCGAGTTTCAAGCTCAAGATTAGCTGTGTTCCCGGTGGAAAGGGTAGTGAAATGGTGTTCTGTTAATGTGCTTGATTATTCTTGTATATAATGTTTGATATCAAGCATGTTTGTATGCTGTTGATCAGAAGTTACAGGGTTTGATGTGACTTTTAGGTAAAGTTGTGATACATTGCAGTGACTTGTAATATTTGCAGTAGGTTGGTTAGTATTAAAAGAAGGTGATAAATGTGATGTGGAAGTATTGTCAAACATTGCTTCACTTTAAATTTAATAATTGATATTCTACATAAGACTTATTGTCTGGTTTCAGTGAAGAAGGATTAATTAATGTGGTGTTCTCTTACATAAATGGCCAAGTTCTGACATATAATGTTGGTAGTGTCTGTAATGCTCTGTGGGTGGAGCTTATTCTCACATTATATATTATTGCATCTTCTTCACTAACATATTAAGTGTGTGGCTATATCGATATTAGAAGCTTTCTTCTGCCCTAAAGCTGTATCAGGAGGTAACGCTTTCCATCTGCTCTGCAGGCCTGAGCGTTCGTGTCTTTTCACACCCTTTCCTTTGTAAATAAGAAATTTTAGCTGCTGTTCTGAATCAGTCAAATAGTTATCATCTCAATTTAGGCTGACCTGAGTGTGTATTTGTGGAGTGTAGGTATATAATAGTGCCTTCCTGCTGCATCTAGGGACTGGACCAAAACATTTGTGTCAAAGCCATTAATGTGCCACCTGTTAGCAAAATGCTGCATTTTTCACTTAGCAACTAACTACTGGAGAATAAAAGCATAGCTAGTAAACTTTAGAACTTGGTGTATTTCTTCTGTGCTTGTTTCATTTTTTACTATGATGGAGGCTCTACACTCATGTTTCTAGACACCAGATTAACTCATTTGTTGAAGGTAGATGAGAGTGGCTTGGAGCTGATATCCTCAAACGGCATAACAGAGTTAAATCTGAAGAAAGTAAGTAGCAGGGGATCATTCTTGCACCAACTTCATGGCAAATAAGTCTCTAATGCAGAATAAACTTGTCTGGTCTACATTTCAGTCAGTGTAGATTAAGCTGATGTTAAGGTCAATGTGCCACATCTACATGTCCTTTTCAGTTATTCACTTAAGAAGTGAAGTTTACTTTGGAAATAATTATCTCATCGCTATTCCTATTTTGTTAGTTTTTCCATAGGGAGACTTCACACCTTTATGTGTGTTGAGCTGGCATGTCAGCTCATCCCAGTGTGCTTTCATATTTATGCTGTTAATGCAGTTTTAGGTAGATTTCACATCTCATGATCCAACGTAGAAGACAGGAAAACACTACTTTTGGTGAGAGAAGCATTTCCGTCTCTTTGCAGTAACACTGCCCATCTGAAAGAGAATGCCATATGGGATGGAAAAAAGGAACTTGGGACACAGGCACAGATGAGCTACAGAACATCTGAGGCCCCCTTGCAAAGCTCGGCCTTCCTAGGGATTATGCAAATTCTGTTGGGCCACGTGCCTCCATCAAGGAAGAGCAGTATGCTTTCAGTAGGTGGCTTTATTGAATTCCAACATCGTGAACTGGAGGAAAAGCTTCTGATATTACTTCCAAGTCAGAGTCTTAAGGCTTATTTTAGGACAAGTGTATAAGAACCAGGAATCTTGGTGGAAATTCTTGTGGCCAGTGTGAGATGGTGTTCAGTGAAAGAAGCTCCATGGCAGTGCTGTACTGTGGTACATTTGTATTGGAGAACTTTATCAACATCAAAGTGAGTTGTGTCTGGCACCATTATCATAGGTAAGATGGAACCTGTGTTTTATCCAGCAATCCATCACTCTTTACCTTGGCCTTGGCTGACTTCAGAGGTCTGCAGAAGCTGTAAGAGTTTCTCAGAATATTCTCCCTGCACCCATTTTTGTAGCTCAGGGTCTTCCTGAGTTTTCAACACTCACCATGAATTTATTTTCTCTTGTTTGGAATTACTTCAAGCTGTATTGTGTAGTGTAAGAACAGTTAGCTGATAGACATGTACAATTATCAGTGCCCACTGCTTGGTACATACACTTCTGAGCTCATCCTAAATCTGACATTTAGATTACAGAATCACAGAATAGGTCAGATTAGAAGGGAAAACAGTGGGTCATCTGGTCCAATTTCTGTGCTCAGTCAGGGTCATCCTAGAGTACATTGCTCAGGATTGCATCCAGACAGTTGTTGAGTATCTCCAGTGGAAGACTCCACAACCTCTCTGGGCAGCCTGTTCTAGTGCATGGTCATCCATACAGTAAAGAAGTTCTTCCTCATATTCAGGTGGAACTTCCTATGCATCAGTTTCTGCCCATTGCCTCATGCC
Source organism: Melanocharis versteri (assembly GCA_013397845.1). Taxonomy (NCBI): domain Eukaryota; kingdom Metazoa; phylum Chordata; class Aves; order Passeriformes; family Melanocharitidae; genus Melanocharis; species Melanocharis versteri. Next base: position 739,171 of record VZTG01004481.1, on the reverse strand, counting down.
CTAGTGCTTTGCACCACTGAGAAGAGCCTGGGTCCATCTTCTTGGCACCTTCCCTTTAGATACTTATATACATGAATGACATCCCCTCTCAGCTCTCTCTTCTCGAGGCTGAACAGGCCTCAGTCTTTCCTCCTAAGAGAGATGCTGCAATCCCTTAATCACCTTCATAGCCCTCCACTGGACCTGCTCCAGGAGCTCCATGTCTCTCTTGGGCTGAGGAGCCCAGAACTGGACACAGCACTCCAGATGTGCCTCACCGGGGCTGAGTGGATGGGCAGGATCACCTCCCTCTCCCTGCTGGCAGTGCTTTTCCTAATGCACCCCAGGACACCATTGCCTTCTTGGCCACAGGGGCACTGCTGGCTCATGGACAGCTTGTTGTCCACCAGGACCCCCAGGTTCTTCTCTGGAAGGAGCAGAGCTGCTTTCCAGCAGGTCAGCCCCCAGCCTGTGCTGCTCTGTGAGTTTATTCTTTTCCAGGTGCAGCACCCTGCCTTTGCCTTTGCTGAATTTCAAAAGGTTCCTCTCTGCCCATCTCTCCAACCTGTCAAGGTCCTTCTAAAGGGCTGCACAGCCCTCTGGGGTGTCAGCCACTCCTCCCAGCTTTGTGTCAGCAGGGAACTTGCTGCAGAGGCATCTGCCCCTTCATCCAAGTAATTGATGGATAAGTTAAAGAATACTGGGCTCAGTATTGAACCTTGGGGGACACTGCTAGTGACAGACCTCCAACTAGATCCTATGCTGCTGATTATGTCCCTTTGGGATCTGCTGTTCCACCTCACTGTCTGCTCGTCCAGTCCACGCTTCCTGAGTTTGTTTGTGAGAATGTTGTGAGAGACAGGGTCAAAATCCTTGCTAAAGTCAAGGTTCACAATATCCACTGCTCTCCCCTCATCCATCCAGGTAGTTGTTTCCTTGTAGAAGCCAACTGAGTTGGTCAAGCATGATTTAGTGAGTCTGTGCTGACTACTTCTGATCACAATGACAGAAAGAATTCCTTTGTGTGGGGTGAAGCAGAGGACAGGAGCTACTGAACTGTCAAGAAAGGGCAGATGATGGGAAGATGAATAGATAGCCACAGAATTCTTTATCCAGTTATGTGCTCCCTGCTGCCTCAGAGCCAGTTGTCTTGCAGTTCTTTGGAAGTGCCTGTTTCAATGTCAAGGTCTCTCTCTGGGCCATACAATGCTTCTTGGTACAGCTGTGTTCCTCCACGTTTACGGCAGCTGGGAGTAGATGGAGGTATTCAGGACTTCGTGTTGTCTGCCATAACTGGGACAAGTGTTCTCTGGTATCCTCCCAGGACAATCTCTGTTGTGCTCCTCTGGGAGGAAAAGCAGGTGTATGGCTGGCAAGAGGGCTGAACTTGCATTCCAGGAGTATCTCCTGATGCAGGCAGTGTGCCATGGGAATGCAGTGTGCACTGCAGGGATCACCCATGCCGTGGTGGGGGAGCTGCCTGTGTGGGCTGCAGTGCTGTGGAGCACCCTCCCAGTGTGCTGCAGGCTCTTCATTACTCCCTGCATGAGCACTGACGATGGGGCAGAGCAGTGCAGCAGTGTTTGATGGTTGGCTGTTGATGTTTCTTGAGTTCAGTAAAATGTTTAAACCATTGAGAAATAATAAAACTAGTAAAAGGTGTGTATATTTTTTTATTTCCTCCAGCCTTGCAGTAAGAGCATAGTGTTCCAGTTGTGGAATAAGCAAGGTCTGTGGCTGTTCATAACACTAAGCTGATCTTTCCACCCTGTTTCATTACTACCTTTCTACTCTCCCATTTTTTCTCCAAATCAATGAACTTTCCTTTGCTTCGACTCATCTATAAACCTTGACAAACATTTTAGCATTTACAGGTATTTCTTAGTAGCCTCTAGCATTTGTTAGTCTCTTATATTCCCCAAGAGCTAAACAAAGCTCTTAAAGCTCAAGGAGCAGAGAATTTCTCAGAAATACTGTAGAAATTCTGACCATATTGATGTCTAGTGGTCTGGGGAAAACAAACAATTTCTCTAAGTGAGAGGAGGCCTATTTTTCAAGATGCCTGTGTTACAGCAGCTCTGTTTTAGTGTTCAGTTTCTTTCCATTATGATCATTTAGGCCTTTTAGTACTTTGGAGATAAAGTAATTGCTGCCTATGCCCTTGAACTCACAGGCTTGGTTGATCTTTGAAGAATGGGTAGCGGGCAAGTTGTACCTTATCAACCCTAACCTTGAAAATCCTCTTTTCCAGGCAAATGGTGCTTATCAGCAGGAAGCTCTGCCAGTTTTTTTGGTTGTCTAGGGCTATACCATTTTTCTTTCCTAGCAGTTGTCCTGAACCAGTAGTGCGCTGAATAAAGCTGGTTGTTTAAGTTTGTGTGTGAGTAAACACTTTATTTCCTACTCTACTCAGTGTCCCTCTGGTACTGCCCTGGCTATTTTCCAGCTCATCTACAGCTATCTAGGAGCACCAGTGCCAGGGCACATTTATTGCCTTTTAGTATTAATGACTACCAGGCTTATAAAGGTTTCCTCCTGAGAACAAACTGCGCTGGTTCACAAAAGCTGTATTAATTAGTGGATGATAAAGTGTGGAAATTTTGGTTTGATCCCAGAGCTTGCAGTGTTGTGTTCTTGTAGTTATCAACAATATATTGCAATAAAGCATCCAGGTTGGAGAGCTGTGTGATGGGGTGCAACAACAACAAAAAGGAACACTTAACCTCCCTTCCCAGTATTGCCTGGAGGGGTAGTTAAAAGGGAACCAGTTTAAGCTGGCGTAGAGTGGCCATGTGAATGCCCTACTTTGCAAAAGACACTTCCATTATGTGGCAAAATTATCCCTTGAAATGTAAATTTAAGCTTAGACAAAATCTGTATCAGACAGCATTAGCTGACCTCCTAAATAACGTGTTAACAGTGTTTATGAAGGTTAAGAAGGTTTAGCAGCAGGTGAGAAAAATTGATATGGCAACAAGGGAGCTTTTGGAAGACTTAACCTTTATAAAGGGAGACCGGAAGGAGTAGTAATAAGTCAAGGAATAAAAACACTATGTCCTAGATGATGGAGCATGTTTGCAAAGCTAGTGGATGTCTCTGAATGCAGGTTGGACAAATGGTGAGGATAAGCCTAAGGGCTAAGTGTTGGTTTGTATGCTGAGTAGAAATTGTTTGGAAGGTTGAAATCTAACCCTGCTGTAGTCCGGGAGGAGAACGTATTCATGGCTAGCAGTAGAAAGAAGGAAGCTAAAAAGTCCAAGGTGAATTTGCAGAGCATGTGGACAGAGAAGTGTCTTATGTGAAAAGAAGAAAAATCTAGGAAACATGGATGACTAAAATCATCAGCCACAATGCAATGATTAAAATAAGTATGTTGCTGAGAACTTAACCTCTTTGCATAAGGTGTCATTATTAGCTAATTTGCGATATCTTGATTCTATTGACTTTCTAGAAATAAAGATGAAATATGGTAAAACAGACATATTAGGACATAATGTGGAACATGGTTAATAATGTGGAAGCATGCTGAGTTGCCTGGATTAGGTATTAGCTCAGCTTTTTGAAGAAGTTTAGAAGTACAGCTGTTAAAAAAAGATACAAGTGTGTATTTGAGTAAAGAAATGGAAACCAGAGTGACTAGGATGTTTTAAACCCTTTAGCAAAGATTTAGGAAATGAAAAGTAAAGAGCTTTTACATCTGGTTCTGATAAACTTTATGAAATTGTAATTTCATAGTTCTAATAGTTGTAGTAGTTATTCTCCAGAGAGAAATATTCTGCTGTTTTCTTTTGAAAGCATGGATAGTTCTTCTGAAGCAAAGATAGATGGCTCATGTCTGACATATGCTTACATATAGATGCAGTCTTTTTAAGGAGGTCACTGATTAAAGTGGTTGACTTGGCGTTCTGGAGCAACCTTATGTGACATGACCCAGATAGTAACTCTCATGCCCAACCCTTTCTTTGACGTTATTCTTTGTGGCAGGAGGAATCAGGTGAGGCACGGAGAATGTTTTTAGCCTTTGGAGTCTACAGCTCAGCATGTTAATGCAAACTGATGTTACCAGTGGTCTGTGTTCTTGGTGTTGATTTTAAATTAGGACTTGCTGAGGAGGGGCTTTGCTTTCTGTCCAGCCCTGACACCTCTACCTGGCAGAGGGCTGGTGGAACATGAGGGGGTGCATCCCTCAAGCCAAGCCAACCACTAAACGTGAGTCAGCGTCCAGAGTGGTCATCAGTTCAGAGGGAAAGCACCATCATAAACCTTAAACTGATTAAATAACAGGAAGTTGGTTAGAAAAACAGATTATTTTTTATTGGTCACTGTAGTATAAATAAACTAGAATTCCAAATTTCTTTAAATTTTTTTTATAGCATGGGCAATTAATCTCATTTGCCAAGAAACCAGAAGGACGTGAGTTGTTTTTAGAAAGATCAAGGTGTAAGATGGCTAACTCAGTCTAAGGGGAAGCACTGCTATGTATAAAATAATATTGCCAATGGTCAACAGAACTGCAAATGAAGGAGAGTTGTAAGTACACATTACAAAGGAAAATGTTTATAACATATACATCCCAGAATATTTAAAATTAGCTGTTAGCTCAACAAAATACTCTAGGTAGTATTGTGATAAGTCAGGAAAGCATGCCTATTAGCATGGACAGGGAGTTTTAAAATTAACAAAATACCAGATAGCATGAGGAATGGGCTGAGAATCATCCTAAAACTTGATAGATATATTAGTTTGAGTATGTGTATCTACCTCTTGTTTTGTCGTTTGCCTCTGTCTTGATTTTAGTGCTCAGCAGTGGCAGCTCCACCTTGAAAGATAACGCAGAAAGTAGAGCAAGGACTGCATGACAGCTTGTGCTATTAACTTCAGAGGACATTTTTAGAAGTATTCAAAGCCAGGCTCCTAGAGTTTTGTATGCCCTTTGTATTGTAAAACCAGAAAAATGGTGCATTGAATGCAACTCAAATGTAACTGAGATTTAGATGCCTTTCACATGTTCTGTAATTGAAGCTGATTGCTGCAAATTATTACTGAGGCTGGCACTCAAAAATATTTAGAAACTGATGAACGTTCAATTGTAGTGAAAATATTTAAAAATAAAACTAAGAACATGAAGTTTCTTGCTTTTATGTTAAGCCAGGCTCTATGTAAAAACATGATTTAAAGCTAACCTAGGGGCCGGTCATTTTGTTACATGTGCTGTGGGTTTTCTTTATGCACGTTCTGAAACAGCAGCTGGTGGTCACTGTCACATTGAGTGATATGCTCATCATTTTCTTCTCTGAGTGCCGTGCATAAACACATTTTCTCCTGCCTTTCAGGTGTGTTCACCTTCCTTTCTGTCTGTTTTGTCTTATACGGGAAGGTAAGGATTTGATGGCAGAAGTTTTATGCTTTCGGATACTGTCGTGTGGTTGGGTCACTTTGTGGCACTTTCCATCTGTCTGCGGCCCAAGCCGCCGGGTTCTTCCCAGATCCTGATAGTATCTACCTGTGGTTGTGTAGGTTGGAGGGTTTGTATCTCAGACATGAGGACTGAGTGATGGCAGGCAGTATGGAAATGGCAGCTAGAAATTCAGTGTCCCTTCAGGCTGTTACCCTTGTCTTACTTTCTAGCTCAGATTAAGAGTTGTGTAAGAGGTGGCTGACGGCAGCTGAGCCCGAGTTACTGAGAGGCAGCAGGAGAGGCAACAGTGCTGCCAGTCTGGCAAAAAGGGGTCTGGGGCTTTGAGGCTTCCTGGGCAGACAGGAGATAACGTTGACCTCAAAGGTAACAGTCTTGGCTCCCCTGGGAAGCTGCAGCCCCACAGTTATAACCGTTTCTTGCAATTAAAAGAATTATGTTAGCTGGGGTAGATATTTTAATAGTGTTGACAGGCCAAAACATGAGTTTGCTCGTAGAAATTCATACTTAAGAGTTGGGCGTTTCAAGGAATGAAACTTCTGTGAATCTCCACTTTGTGCATGATTTGGTTAGCAGCTCTCAAGAGGACAAAAGTGGTTTGCTTTTTCTTTAAGTCTAAAGCAGTCTTCATTTTAGATCTAGACTTAAGAAAGTTGGTAAAAAACCACACTGTGTTTTTACGTACTACTAGCACTTTGTCAGACAACTGTCTTGGACAACTCTGCTTCTTAAATTTCTATTCGCACATGCTTCCCGGGTTTCTTAGGACATAATGGACAAAAAGTTGCTACTAGCTCTGAAACTATTTAAAAGAACCCTCAAATTCTGTGCTAATTTGGTTAAAGTTGTCGAATTCTTAGTTTGGGATCATTAGTTAGTCTGTAGAATGACTTTCATCCAGCTGTGTGACTGCTGCCTTTCACAGAAATCTTTGTCAGCTGCTAGAAATGTTGCCCTGTTATGATTGTTTTGCCCAAGTGTCTGAGATATGATGCATCTCATTCTGGATATCTGATACTTTTATAAACTATTTTAGAATTTCACTTGCACTGCTGATAGATTAATGAACTGATATTACCTTAGAGCAGAACAAACATGCAGTTACTTATTTGCAGCTGACAGGGAAGCGTGTTCTGCATTGCAGAATGACTTGCGTTGGCTTCACCTTCAAAGTTTGCTTATCCCGATCCTTAAAAAAACCTCATGTTCACATAATGCTGCTGCTTGTCAAATACCAAATGCTTACTGAGTAGTACTCAAATGTTTCTGCACAAGTTCATCGCTGCCGGATGTTTTGAAAAGTATAAAATGTGTGTCTTTGCACTCTAGTTTTATTCTTGTACTTCTCTAGGGTCCAGTAAATAAAAAATATTGCAAAAAAGATTATGGTTTGCAAGATTAGGTTTTCCAAAAAAGGTGTCTGCAGTATTTGACAGTTGCAGAGAATCTACAAAGAAATATTTACCTGTTGCTATGGTTCAGTAAAACTGTTAGTAAATGAAAGATAAAATGGTGAATCCCTGAGTATAAATGAGTTTTATTTGAAATGCAGGTTGGATCACCAGTGACTAGAGAAAAAACATATTGTTTTTAAAATTAAATCTGAAAAAGGACAGAAATGTCTTTGTAGTAGATCTCATGTGATGCATGGAAGAGGATAAATATTTTGGGTTCTTCAGTGTTGTGTGGCTTGGGGTTTTTTTTTGGTTGGTCGGTTTTTTCCATCTGAAGACTGAGGAATTATAACCTTGGTAATGAAACTTGCTTTAGAAAAGTGGTTTTTATTCAACCTGAGTTTTTTAATACTGCCTTTTTATTCAAGTGAGAGATGTGGGAGAAAGTGATTTTGTAGTATAATCAACATCCTCCCTCTGTTAATGCTGTTAATATTAACACTTGGACAGTAGCTGAGAAACATGGCAAAATTGACAGCAGAGGGGTGTTTCTAGTAACAAAACAAAGTAAGGGATTAAAATGCATTTACTTCTTTTCATGTAATGGAGTGAAAAAGGACTTTCATTCAATTTGTCCTCTAACAGAAAGTGTTAAAAGCAGCTTGTTATGTTCATTATGTGCATAAAGCTAAATAAAGCTGACAGCTTCTTAACTGCTGATGTGTACAGCTCTATGCTCATGTTTACTAAACATTTCACTTATTTCACTGCACTGAGGATACTGTAGTTTAACATAGCAGGATATAAGGTTTCATCTGAAGTTAAAGGCTGCCATGCTTAGACGTTTGATTTTTGTCTGCTGAAAATGTTTGTGCACAGATAAACTGTGGGAGCTGAAGTCAGATCTGCAATGGTAATTCTGTGTCTAATGGGGAGTGTAAGAGCTTAGGGAAGGGTTTAAGAATGAGATGTACCCACCCCCAGTAACTGATAATACTCCTGTATCTTTAAGACCTTCCCCCATTGAAAGAGGTGGTTTTCACTGGAAAAAGTTGCCAGACACACTGTATAACAGAATTAATCTCTCCAAATGTATTTAGCAGAGCTTAGATGTTTTACTTCAGGATGGGCTGACTCTTCCTGAAAGTGTGTTTCTCTCTGTGGGTTGTAAATGGATTATATGGAATTAGCTCAGGTGCCAGTATCTGCATTTGCTTAGATGAATCCTAGTGCTGTGCTGCTGCCCTTTCCTATTTTTTAATGACAAAATGTCTAAAAAATTCCAGGAGTTTGGTGTAGGAACGAAAGCTCAAGCTCCTTTTCACAGGAATCACACTCATACTTTCTTTTCTTCTTTCTTTGGTCTCTTGAATTTTGCATTTCTTTTCTAGTTGCTTACCTTCTGTCTGGGCCACCCTCCTACGAGAGAGAGTTGTAATTTTGATCCGAGAGTGAACAAAGACACTGAATTAAATTTTACCACTTGAATGGCTGTGCAACGTCTTAGTGTTAGATCAAAAGGTGAGCATGGGAAACATTGCCATCCCAACTTGTTTTGCTTACATCCTTTCTGCAAGTGTGAGCCTCCATGATTGTAGTGACCAGCAAGTGCCTCAGTCCAGACTGACATCTGGATGTAAATCCTCCTTTTGCTACCGATATTTCTGGAGAGGGGTTGCACTTCCAAATATGTGTGGTTTTAGCATTTATGGCAGAGTTGGATCAACCCCTCTGATCAACCTGCTTGTTCTTTTTGTTATGGCTCTTAACTCCACTTGTGCTTTCTGTAGGACACCTTTGTGCCTGACACAAGCAGAATGAGCAAGTGTATTCTGCAACATGCTCTAAAGGCTGGTTCCCAGTGCCTGAACTGGGCATGTTGATGCCACCCACTGCAGCTCATCTCTGCCTGCTTCTTCCAGTGGAAAAAAACCAAACAACTGAAATTTCTCTGAAGTGAACTTACCCCAGTGTATCCAGAAGCCATGGAGATGCATATTTGCCCTGAGGAGCTGTGAAGCACTCCAGAGTCCACTCCTAAAGTGTAATCTTTACAATTACTTCTCACCTTTGTCATGCCTACACTTCATCTGAGAATTGTAATGACACAGTTCGGGGCTAAGGAAGGAATTGAGAAGGATTTTCTGTTCATGGTTTAAAAGTCTTGGTTGTATTGGAGACTGAGATGCATCAGCAGGCAAGAGAATCCTGGAGTAACTTTAGTTTCCTATTTGTACCAGCTAGAATGAAAGATACGTGTGCTGCCGTGTCTTTGCTTTTATGGGGTGTGGTCCCAGCAGTTTCAGTCAGGGTTTGCATATGCCCGAACGAAGGATCAGCAAATCAAGTGCACTTGATTTTAGACAGCAGAAATGTACTGTGTTGTCACTGCACGTGAGTTAACTGCCAACAATGGCAATCAGTGACAATTTCAAATGCTTTCAGTACCTGTTTTTAAGTGCAATCTGCATCTTTGCGTATTGCTGCCACAGCTTGGTTTTTCTTACCTGCTCTTCGCATGTCCTAAGTTTGTGGACTGGAGCCCATTTTTTATTCAATACATTTTTTGAGTCAGTAAACTGGGCTTTCATTTGCTGTCTTTCCTGGGCTATTTCCAGTTTCTAAAATAGATTCTGTTCTATTTTTTCCTGCATTGTTTTCAAAGTAATTTTCTTTTTTTTTCCTACCTCCTATTCTTTTTCATTGCACAGTACAGCGTGCTTTTCTTGCTAAATTTTATGCCTTATTCTAACATCAGTGTTGCTTTTGTTAACCTTTCTGCTGTTGCTAATAATATATTAGCTCAAAAAGTCCCCAACATTCCTAGACACTTAATAGCCAGAGAATGAAATAGGGGGCTTGTGAAAGATTAAGCCATCTTCTATCTGCTAAAGGTCTGCTGAAGAACAGCTCTTCAGGGATTTTGTTTACTTTGGTATGGCCTTTAATTCCAGCTTCAAGAGTTACGCCAATGACAATGGAAGTGATTTTTTTAATCTCAGTTTCATATACAGTGAGAAGGTGACTGATGGAGTGTGAGCATTAGAAAGCAAAGCATAATCAGATTGAACTGTAGACAGGGGAAGATTGTAGAATAAAAGATATGGGAGGAAAGGGTGCTCAAGGTGGTGATATGGATTTAGGAAAGAGTGTTTGGGAACCTGCTTGTTGGGAAAGGACCCAGGGGTGTTCGTTGACAGCCACTGAACATGAGCCAGCAGAGTGCCCAGGTGGCCAAGAAGGCCAGTGGCATCCTGGCCTGTATCAGCAGTAGTGTGGCCGGCGGGGCCAGGGCAGAGATTGTCTCCCTGTACTCAGCACTGGTGAGGCCACACCTGGAATCCTGTGTTCAGTTTTGGGCCTCTCAGTACAAAAAAACCATTGAGGTGCTGGAGCATGTCCGGAGAAGGGCATTGGAGTTGGTGAAGAGTCTGGAGCACAAGTCTGGTGAGGAGCAGCTGAGGGAGCTGGGATTGTTTATTCTGGAGAAAAAGAGGCTCGGGGGACCTTATTGCTCTACAACTGCCTGAGAGGAGGTGGTGGCCAGATGGAGGTTGGTCTCTTCTTCTGAGTAACAAACAATAGGGCAAGAATAAATGGCCTCAAGTTGTGCTGGGGAGGTTTAGTTTGGATATTAGGAAAATTTCTTCTTGGAAAGGGTTGTCAAGCACTGGAACAGGCTGCCCAGGGAAGTGGTGTAGTCACCATTCATGGGCATATTTAAAAGATGTGCAGATATGGCACTTGGGGACATGGTTTTGTGGTGGACTTGATAGTGCTGGGTTGGACTAATGCAATGAAGTCAGGTTGCAACTCTGCTAGCAAGGTCTGTTATGCTGGTGATGCAACTTACTAAAAGAACTGGGGGTAGAAAAGGCTTTTTGGTCCCAGTTCAAGGCACTTTCCATGTTGGTCACGATTCATTTGCAAGCAGCAGTGAAAGAGGTGGTGTGCCGGCTTCCTTGCATGGGAATGTGTAGGAGGGGGTTTACCAGCAGGATAAAAATCTTACCTTTGCTGGCTAATGTCAGAGTGACCTGTGCTCTGAATAGTCCAGGTAAGAGGAGAGTCTTCTAATAGGCATTTGTACAGATAAGAGAGATAAATGTACTCGGATATTTGTGTGAAAATGATCTAGCTGGTGAGCATCCAGATTTCAAAGTGCTTTCCTAGGATAACAATGTCATTTAAATGTGAGCGTGGTTTGTTTGTTTGTAATGCCTGCCAACAATCTTTCTAGGAACAGGATATAAAACTGCTACTTGGTGACTCGTTCGTTCTGTTTTGATCTGCAGTTTAATTACAGCATGTTTAATTGCTCTTTTCATTCACTCAGGAGGCAGAGCAGTTTCATTTTTTCCTCTTTCCTATGTGTCTTCTTTTTTTTTTGTAGGCACACAATTTGGTAGGATAATACTCATCAAGTGACTCAGAAAATAAGATATTTAGATTGTCCTTCAGAACAGGAATAACTGCTCTTTTTCTCATGAGGTCACATGATTCCAATATATTATACTTATGCCTAGCTTGTTGTGTGAAGATGGGGCTCCTTATTGCCACAATTTTTTATCAGAGGTTTACTGAAATTTCTTGCCTGGTTCAAACTAGGGGGGTTTTGTCTTTCCATTTATTTATCATGCCAAGTTCATACGAAGGCTGCCATTCTTCTTTGTGATCTATAAACTTCTATGAATAGCTGAAAGGATCTCACGTTTTCTTTATACCGAGTTGAGATAAGAAGCAAGTTAGATAGTTCTTCAGGAAGAATATTTATGTTACCACAAACCAGTGCTGGAGCCAAAGGGGAGATACTATTCCCTTTCTTTTCCTCAGTGTTTGCTAGTTGTTGAATGAAACAGATGAGAGACTTCTCTTTGGTTGAAACTAATCTAGAAGACAATTGCTGCCTCAGACTGCTCATGGTACTTCAGACTTCACACAGAAATGAAGGAGAATATTAAAGATGCTGGAAGTGTGGTCACATGTCTATTGGGGACTCTTGTGCCTTTCGTAAGGAATGCAGCTGGCTGGTTTTAAGCGAATTTATGCCTAAGGACCTGCCTGTAAAGGGAATTAACTGCATGGCAAGTGTGTGATGGGATAAGTGGTAAATTATCATAGAATGGTTTGGGTTGGAAGGGATGCTAAAGATAGTTCCAGCCACCCTGCTGTGGGCCGGGACACCTTCCACTAGACCACACTGCTCCGAGCCCCATCCAACCTGGCCTTGAACACTTGCAGGGGTGGGACATCCACAGCTTCTCTGTGCAGCCTGTTCCACAGTGGCCATGTACTGACTCTTTACTGATGTCTGAGGAGATGCTCTTGCTTTTGCCTGTGCCTCCAGGACAGCTCCCTCTGGCACTCACAGCAGAGCGATTTGAACAGGGTGGAAACCGCCTCCTATTTGCCATTAAATTCTGTGCCGGGTGCCAGTAGCTAATCCACATCAGCTGTGTACAGGTTGCTGAGAGCTACCTTCCCTTAGCAGAAAGAAGAGGAGGTGGGAGGTCATTAATGATCTCATCAATCTCTGCTGTCCTCTTGCTCAGTGTGGTGTTATTTGACAGTGCAGTCATAGCGTGCAGAGGTAATTTTGGTCAAGGCAGAAAGATGAAAAAGAACATACGGTTAATGGAAATATTTGCCATGTATGTCTTATGAGTCATTTTATTTCCTCCACTTGCCAAAACAAGTTAGCATGGAAAATGGTTTGCTAGTGTAACTGGGAAGACCTGTTTGTGTTCGTGGAGCATGAAAACTGCCAGCAGCCTTTGCATCCCAGAGTTCTATTTTTTTATTCCTTTCACCCCAAGTCCCCCCCAGCACTAAGAGTTCAGTGTTCTCTTTCCGGGCTCCTGAAGGAGGATGGGAGGCATAGGCTTTGCAATCCACAACAGTACCAGGTGCTCTGCGTACATTATGGTTCTGATCCTCCTCTCTGTGTCCAGCACTCTGGATCTGCTCTGATACCAAGGTTTTTTCGTTTATAATAATTTTCAAAATAACAGATTCCCCCATCCTCCCTCTGGACTCAGGATGTTGCCATGTTTTCTGTTTTCATCCGCTGTTTCAGGTTTTTTTAGGTGAGTTGTGAGCATCTTCGTTTTGGCAGGGAAAATAAATAGGGATGAAATGGTGTTATGGTTACATGAGAAGTTGTCTTTAATCTGTAGTTGTGTAGGTGTTTGAAAGTTACAGCATTTCTTGCCAGATGATGGGGTTTTCACTTGTTTGTATGTTTTCTCTTCCATTTCAATTATTCTGTTGTTTCCAAATTTAGTAGACGTGTGACTGATGTATAGGATGCTCCCTGAAAGGCTGGAGTAGACAGAATAGTGTTCAAAGGATATTGTGTGAGGCCCAGATGACAGCCTGACCTCCAGGGAAGTGTAGGACTTAACAAATGGGCTGAACTCCAACAGAAGCCTTGTAATTGTATACAGTGACTCATTCTTCCTGGCTTATGACTTCTTCCTATGAAAAGTATATATTTTTGAATATCTAGCAGAATGCACTGTGCTTTAATTATAGCCAATTCTTTGAAATAATTCTTCTTTTACAGTAGTGCTGTACAAATTGTATTAGAGCTGTGCAGGGTCCTGGTGTTTTCTGCACTGCTTAAGTGTATTCTGAGAAGGTTTTAGAGAACTCCTGTATTACTTTCCAGAGAGATCAAAGTTTCATAAAAGTTTGAGAATTTAATTCAGATTGAGAGGGGTTTTTTTCATATGCTCCATCATGCTTTTTTGACCAGAACCTTACACACAAAGGCAATTATGCAAGAAGGATGCTATGTATTGTTCCTTCCCTTATTTTTACATTTTTACAAATGCAGAACATTCTTATACGAATTCCTAAAATGAATGATGCAGGTCCCACATGAATGGAGATGGAATTTTGCAAAGGAGATGGTAGTCTACTGTTATTTGCTGAAACCAGCCAGCAACACAACCCAAAATAATTATGGTCATTCTCTTTGGTTTGTTACATGCAGGATAGAACAGTGTTGTAAAAATGATCCTTATTGATGTTGCAATTCAATGAGTTCTTGTCAGGAATTCTCTCTATAGTGCGAACAAAAGTAAGTTAATTTAAAGTTATGCAGGTTCAATGCATTTCTGAGAGGAGTAAAATGTTAGTTGTGTTTACTGGTGCACTTTTACTCCTTGCCAGCTAAGTGCTCTGGGAAAGGAGAGATTTGCCACCATGCTTTAGCCTTCCTAGGCCATCTCCCTTAGCTGGTGTTTTTGGACAAGTCAGGTGTACATCCTGATCCCTGTAGTATTTACAGTTACTTTGGATTTAATACAGAGTTTGTTTCTCAGTCTTGTAGGCTTCTCCTTCTGTGGTTGTTGGGGCACCTGGCTGGTCAGGCTGCACTTCACACACTCTCTAGAGAGTGAACTAGACATCAGTTTTCTTCTCCAAACCTCCGGCCTCCTTCGTTACACCAGGAGGACACCGTGTTATTCCTGTCAGCGAAGGGAAGAGGTGAAAAGCCAGCCTAGAAATCTGGTCATTAATATTGAGTGATACATGAAAAGCATCTTGAAAGGGTAGTAAAGAGAGAATGGATATGAAGTGTTTTGTGAAGTTTGTAAAAGTAATCACATTAATATATCATGAAGATCCTAAAATACAAGAGCTGAAATGCTGAAACTGAGGAAAGTGAGGTTTCTGTAGGTACTAACATAACTCAAAGGAAATGCTGACCCAAAGGTATGCATATTACTCCAATTTTTAAAATTTTTCATGTTCTCCATTTTTTGTAACACTAAAGCTGTAGCAGAGATTTTTGTGGTGGTTGGGAATTTGATTATTTGAAACAAATTACCTGTGCTTCTTTAAACTAGGATTCCTATCAGTATGTACTCATAAAAAGAGGTTTGATTGAAAACAAACAAACAAACAAAGATGCTTAACAAAAGCTTTGATTCAGCAAGATTTCAAATACTCTGGCTCAGTTCCATGTCACACAAACACAAGCAGAGGTTTAATTGTTTGACTTAACGTAGATAGAATTGTTCATGTATATGAAGTGCTTTGTGCTTAATTTTGTTAGTGCCAGGTGCTTGGCACTTATTGGGGTTAAGACCTTTGATCTTGTTCCTTTTAAAGTGGGTGTTAGTTCAAAATCATGAAAAGCATCAGTTTTCAGTAAAAGCAAGCAGGTGTACCAGGTGTCTTCAATATGTTATAGTAATGGAAATATCATATGCAAATGGAATGAAAGAGAACAAGTCAGGACTTGTTGCTTATGGATTATCTACACTGAAAAGAGATCTCTTTGGGTGTACCAGGCTGGTACGTCCTATATTTATTTGCTGAAGGAGTTTGTGTATGAAATTTCTTTATTTCTGAAACAACGTGAGGATTTTCATCAAACTGATTTTTTAGCAACTCAGTACGTTCACCTGAAAATAGAGGCATTTGATTGAAAGACAGAGAAAGGTTGGGTGAATTCAAGTTAGATATTGAAAAGATTCACACAGGTAATGTTTAAATAAGTAAAAAAAAGAACATTTCACTGATATCTAGTTTAGAACAAACACATTTGATGTCCCTGCAGTTTATCGTGTCAAATAATGCTACTGGACCAGCGGAAAATTCATAATTTTAAATTATGAGAATAAAAATTCTTGGGTTTAAAACTTTCAATGTGTGTGTGCATGGAGTACTGAAAATGCTTTTAGAACGTAAAACTGTATGCAAATAGTAGAGAAATAAAAATACTTGAAAAGTTAATTTTTGAAGTTTTTCTCAACAAATTACAGATGAGAAAGCTGATGTCACTGGGCATGTAGAATTGCATTAATAATCATCAATTTCATATTTTTTAGAAGTTACGCTACTCATTTACTTATAAAATCAATGTTCTGCAAATTTGCCACTTGGTGGTGCCAAATTGATTTATAAATCACAGATGTGAGCTGAGACAAGCTGTTGAAGTTGTTTCTGAGGAGTGTACGCTAAGAGATACTAAATTTGGTTGAAAAACTTTGACTTTGTGACAGCGCAGGTGCAGCTGTGCTCAGCAGCACTTCTGGCCTCCATTCCTCAAGCCTCAAATCTTGAGTACCACTCTTGTCCCTCCAGTATGAGAGAGAGTAAGCGTATAGCAAAGCTACATCTGTGAGACCTGAGTTTCAGGAACGTTTCTTCCATACCATGCACCTGGCAAAAAATAGTTTGGATCCAGTGATATTCCAGGCATGATGCAGAATACGGCTTTGGGGTTTCTGCAGGCAGCTGCAGGTGTGCTGCTTGCAGTATTATTTTTGTATATGTTTGACTGGAGTAGCTCCTGTCCAGTTGTGGTTTTAACACTGCCAGAATTTCCACGTGTTTATCACTGAGGTCTATATCCTTGAATTGAAGGGCAATGATTATCATAAGTGTAAATCTAAACAAAAAGACTCGTGATTAAATTAACCTTCCTCCATCTCTCAATTGCAGGGTGGCTCTTCAGCAGGCTTGAAGTTTCTGTTTTATTAAAATGTCTTAATTTGTCACAGTGTTATCACAGTGTTATCAATGTTTAGTATTGAAGAATATTTATACCAGACTTAATGACTTCTTTTTTATTTTTCTTTTTCTCTCTCGATACTGCAGTCCCAAAAGAATTGGTGGAGCTTCACTTGAAACTGATGAGAAAGATTGGGAAGTCTGTCACAGCAGACAGATGGGAAAAATACTTGATCAAGGTACAATATGCATGTTGTATTATTCTGCAGTGCTGGACAATGGTTGTGATGAGCAGTTGTGGGGGCAATCCCTGGTATGAGTTGTGGGAGCCTTGGGCTGTGCCAGCACCGACACGTGTGCATCAGATCCCAGCTTAACTTGCTGTCTGCCTAGGCTTGTGGAAAAAAAGTCTCCTAAAATAGGCACCTTCTTCTGCATGTGAAATAGTGTCTACCTTCATAGTTGGTCGGAAATATTGACTATTAAAACCCTAAAGAAAGAAGATTTAGTAACCTGCAAATGGGTTAAATTGAGCAGAGATTTGTACAGTAACAATTCATTTGTATATCACTTGTCCAGATATGATTTAATTACTGTGATTTGGCTGATATTCAGATATATTCAGATTACATATATTGAGATATATTTGGCTGATATCCTGATATACAGGAACCATACAGAGGTCTTGTAGCATGTGTTGATAATAAAAGAAAGTATTGCAGTGATTTATATCTGCATGCTCAGAATGGCACAGCTAAGATGAAAATGTAGTTATGCATCAGTGAAAATAGAG
The DNA here is from genome assembly GCA_013397845.1 of Melanocharis versteri. Lineage (NCBI taxonomy): Eukaryota > Metazoa > Chordata > Aves > Passeriformes > Melanocharitidae > Melanocharis > Melanocharis versteri. The sequence goes on along the minus strand of VZTG01004481.1, from coordinate 722,121 downwards.
CATCCCATTGTTTTATGTAATTCTGTCTTGGTATTTTAATTGCAGCTGTGTCTTTGTTGATGCTTTACATGCAAATAGTTTCCAGTTTAAGTAATTTACACTGCTTCAAAAAATAAAAATATACAGATAGTCAAAATTAATAGGTTACCATTTCCCCTCTGGATATGTTCCGTGTGTCTTTTAATCCACAGAATTGTAATCTCGTTATTGTCTGTACAGCCGTGATCACATCTTGCTTCGAAATATAGCACCATGGTAATAGCAACTGTACAAATAATGGCACTTGGAAAATCCAGCTGCAGTTCTCCCCCTTAAATGCTGTCTATAAGCTTTACAGAGACATGAATTTGTCTTGACGTTTCTGTACTCTTTAAGATGATGATGTTTTTAGGACTGGGAATGTGTTGAGAATAATCTGCTGAAAGGCCTTTGTTAATTCTAACCCCTTAAACAATTGTAAAGTATTGATGATCATTTTTAAAAATAGTAATGTAATAATTTTTGTAACTTGTGTGTACTTTGTGTATTACCAAGTACTGTGGTTACTGAATTGTGTTAAATTCCTTAATAAACCTGAAAACCATTGCAGCAAACTGAGAAAACCCAACTCTGACTCCTGAACTTATCTGTACTCCACTGGAGCCACCTACCAGTTGTGTGGTAAGCAGAAAGCAGGGCGATAAAACAAGTTTGAGGGAGTAGTTTGGAAAATCTTCTTCAAAGCAGTTTGGAAATTCTTCTTCAGGGAAGCAGTAGGGAAACCCTCCCTCATACCCCTGTTAAGACCAAGTAAGTGTTAATAAATTCTACTTCATTTAACAGTCTCCAGAGCTAACTTGAAGCTTATTCTGGCCAGTGGTTCAAAGGAACCTTGAAGAACAAAGGAATTTGAATATAACTAATTAGAAAGGTATGCTAATATTGTCCCCATTTCAAAGGAGTATGATTAATTTAGAAAAGCAAGGAAGGGTATTGGGAAATGCCACAAAAGCCAGGAAAAACTGAAAAGGTGTGGAACCACTGAGAGCATTCTTCCTTGATGCCTGCAGTATTGTTCCACATATTATTGATGGCACTCTTAAGAGGCAAAGTTGACCTGTTTTTCCTTTGTTAGAAACTACTGATGTGTGGCTTTGATAAAACAGGGCTTGATATATTCTAGATGTTGTTATTTAGGTGGAAACTTTAGTGGAGGACATTCAGACTTACATGCTCTTAATATTTATGCATGTATATATTATTATATTTTGTATATATACCAACTAATTAAAAAATGCGCTTCACTTGACTGTTGTGCTTATAAAGAGTGTCATAAAAATTGTCTCTAAGCTGTGGCTGATATTTTGACAGATGGACATATTTTGGGATAGGAAGTGAACATGGTAGTTGAGAGTTCTTTCCCTTCCCTCTTCTGGTGGTGAACCACCCAAGTTGGATCATCAGCATGTGCACTAGTCTTTTATGGGAGAAAACGGCTGTAGGTCTCTGTGAGTCTGGCTTTCCTGCTCTGCACAAGGAATGTCTTGTGGTCATGTATGGCTGAGGTAAAGAAATGCCTGCTCCTAAGCATTCCAACAACTAAGAGGAAATGTCCAGCTTAGCTGATTTTGAGAGACATGTGGTTAAGTCACCTTGCACTATCTCCTGACCAAGTGGTTTTTTTGACTATTTTCAAACATAACTTACATTTTTATACAGAGAAGATTTCTCTGCACTGGTCCATCTGAAACCTTCAACGCCAAATCAGCACGTTCTGAACACGTCTTTCCTGATTGTTAGAGTTCAGGTGTCTGTAGTCCCACCCAAGGAGATTCCTCAGCTGTGTCTTTCACCTTCCCGTTTTCCTTGTTTAAAGTGAACATTCGGAACAAGGTGATAGTGTTGGATGCCATCATAGCTGCTTTGGAATTAGAGAGAGGCGTTTCAGCATTTCTTGCAGGGTGGGAAGGTGCTGACCACTCTTAGCATGCAGAAGCCAGCAGTTCTGCAAGCAGCAGCTTTTTTATCAGTATGAAGCATCCTCTCTGGGAAGGCAGGCAGAGACTAAGATTTCAGCAAAGCCTGGATCAGTGAGATCTGTAGTTCAGGGTTGTGACAGTACTTGTCAGGAGAAAGCACAATTATCTGGTTCTTAATTGTCAAAATGTAGTCATTTCAGTTCAAACAGGTGCTTCATCAGCTCTGATGTCTCGAAGCTTTTGCTTTGACAGTCACACACTTCCGTAGCACATGAAGCTTCTCATTATTGCTCTCATACTTAATGAGTAAGTAATGAACAGCAACTGGCATAAGCCCTGAGCAAGGGTTTTGATATACAGTTTCCCAGTTCTTCATATTATGTGGTTCAAAAGGAGAGAGAAAGTGGAGTAGCCTCATTTTGTGAGTGAGCAGCGATTGTCTCCTGCTGTGAGCTTTGGCTTGGCATCAGAGAAGTCCCCGTGTAATATTCCTTAACCTCAGAGCAAGAAAAACTGCTCTTCAGCAGGGTCCCTTGTGACCAGAGTGCACTTCACTGTTCTCTGTAGGTCACATCCTAAAATCTGAGTATGATTTATGGTGTGGCTGAGCTGACCTAACTGCAGGCTTACCCTTGTGCCACCTGAGAAATGGTGGCAGTACCGGGGATAGTGGAGGGTTGGTAGTGTGGCTATGGGGACAGGGGAGGGGTAGCGGCCCCTTTGCTTGGTTGGAGCCCAGGTGGAGTTTTACGTTATGAATCAGTTAATTGGTACTTCTGGTGGGTGAAATTTAGGATTATTTTTGCTGCTGTTTCCAGAGAAAGCTGCTTTCAGATGTGATTGGCAGCTTTCTAAGTAGCTTGGTAACTATATCTTATGTTTAATAATAATTTGTTGATTGGGAGACTGCACTGTTTTGATTGAGTCCAGCCTTGCAGACTGAAGGCCAGCAGCACCTCATGCACTGATTTGACAGTTGTGATTCAGCAGTGGCACTTCAAAAAAATTCCAACTGGAGGTGTAGCCGTGATCAGCTTTTGCTTCCTCATGGATATTTCCACTGTAATAGCCTCACTGACTGGAGATCCCACCGTGTGTCCTCAACTGATGAGCAGCTTCTCTCTGTTTATGAGAGTTATCTTAAGCTTGTCTGAGTTGTTTAGGAGGGGAGGGAATTTCTTCCTCACTATTATTATTGGAGCTCATGCTGATTCAATCTATTTCTCCACTACTGCCGCTTTTTCTGGTGTTAGGGGTTTTTTCCTCCATATTGGTGTGGTTGAATTTATTTGCTTTAAATAAATTGAAACTGGCTATACTTACAGTATTTTAAAATATTTATCAAGCAGGTTGAAGCTCAAGATATTTTGTAAAGAATAATAATTCCACAGTGTGGAACGAGTAGCAGTTGCATTTGTTATCTGCAGTACAGTTGAAGGACTTAGGGGGCCCCAAGAGACCCTGGCAACTTATCTGCTAAGTGCTGTAAGGAGATATAATAGGAAGTCATGTCTGCTTGAGAGAATTTATATTCTAAATAGACAGAAATAGAAAAATGTGAGATACGTGCACAGCAAAGACAGTAGTTCCTTCCCATTCCAGAGTCATGCTACCTAATTTAGGATGTTTAGAGAATGTGGTGGTGATCAGGACCTCAATGATCTGCTCTTCCATGAAAATTCAACAGTGCTTGTGAATGTGCCTCAGTTTTACTTTTTGTTTTTGTGTAAGATTTTCTGACTGCAATCCCAAAGAGATCATGTATAATTAATTACTGTAGTAAGGTACTACTAATAAAAAAGTTTAAAGTTGCTTTTTTCTCCTAACCTTAGAAATCTGCTTATTTCGTTTGTAACAGATATGTCAAGAATTCAACAGCACTTGGGCTTGGGAGATGGAAAAAAAAGGATACCTAGAAATGAGTGTTGAATGCAAACTGGGGATTCTGAAGGTACACATTCATTGACTAAGGTTCTAAATTACTGCTTCCTCACTCACTTTAAGGTCCTGCAAATTTAGCTTGACTGAACCATAAGTGCATATATTAAATATAGAACTCATCTTGGAACAGGCATGGTATTATTCATTGTAGTGGGATGGACCCAAACTGCATGTAACACTTTGTTTGCATATTTTTCACACTTTGTATGAAAATAATCTTGTGCTTACTGTTTTGTCAAGAGCTCTTTGCCGGTGGAATACACACTTTTAAATGTGTTTACTACCTTGCTGAATTATAAAGGCAAAATGGGACTTCATCTTTTGTGGTCTTGACAAAATTGTCAGGGTTGGTTCTAAGTTATGTGTGGGTTCTATTGTAGAATGTGAGATCATTTGTACTATGTTAAAAAATTAAATATAAAATATAAATATAAAAATTTAGAATAAGCTTTCTAAGCTAGCCAGGTTGAAAAAAAACCAAAACCAAGTCAAACCCTTGTATTTCATTTTAAAAAAACGTGGTCTGGGAAAAACTGATAGCTACAGCTAACACACAGATCCAGCAAAGAGAGGCCTAAAAATAAGTTCCAAATCACACTGAAATGAAACAAGCTGATTTTCTTCTTTCTGTTTGTATTTTTGGTATCTTACCAGTCTTTCTACTTTTTCAGTATCTCTGCGAATGTCAGTTCGATGACAATCTAAAGTTTAAGAATATCATTAACGAGGAGGATGCTGATGCCATGCGTCTGCAGCCCATTGGTCGGGACAAGGATGGCCTCATGTACTGGTATCAGCTGGATCAAGAGCATAATGTCAGGATGTACATAGAAGAACAGGATGACCAGGATGGATCCACATGGAAGTGCATTGTTAGGTATTCGTTCTTTTTATTTTGTGGGATTTTTAACTGTTTGTGACTGGGGCTCAGAAATGTATTTCAATAAATCTTCATTTCTCACACAGTAGGATTCATGACAGTGGGATTTTCTGCATTGACATTTGGGTTCCAGTGAAAAATCATGTACAGAAATAACTCATAGATTTGTTGGTAACAGCCATCACATCATTTGTTTCCTGCTTGTTCAAGCTACAATGGATATACAGAAAGGGTAGCAAGAGGAGACTGTCTTGAGGATGATGGCTCCATATTGCTTGCTGGCCAGATAAACGGCTTAGAAAATAGAACACTCTTGCTTCTTTAACTTCAGCTTTGTTAGGAAAGTTACAAGTGGGCAGATTGGTTCTTGGGTTCTTGCAAGTTATATTGCAATTACTCCTGTTGGAAGGAATCTAGAGGAGGCCAAGGAGATGGTCAGAGGGCTGGAGCACCTCTCTTATGAAGACAGGCTGAGAGACTTGCGATTGTCCAGCCAGGAGAAGAAAAGCATCCAGGGAGAACACAGAACCTCTTCTAGTACCTAAAGGGGCTCGGGGAAAGGGGAGAGGGATTTGTTACGGAGGCATGTAGTGACAGGACAAGGGGGAATGGCTTCAAACTGACAGAGGGCAGGTTTAGATTTGATATTAGAGAGAAATTCTTCTCTGCGAGGGTGGTGAGGCACTGGCACAGGTTGTTCGGGAAGCTGTGGCTTCCCCATTCCAGGAAGTGTTCAAGACCAGATTTGATAGGGGTTTGAGCAACTTGGTCTTGTAGAAGATGTCCCTGCCCATGGCAGGGAAGTTGGAACCAGATGGTCTTTGAAGGTCCCTTCCAGCCCAAACCATCTGCAGGTTATTTACGCTGCCGTAACTTCAGTAACTGAGGGAGTCATACAGAAGTGTTTAAACCACCGTCAACGGGCCATAAAATGATAAGCATTACTACGAATTACATGTAGACAGCTGTTGTGGGGGAATAAAGTAAATGTATCCAAACAAGCAGATCAAGAGCTGATCCATGCATCATCAATCTCTTCTATGCATTATAGACTCCAAAATCCATTGCCAAAAGAAGAAGAAATCATGGTTCTGCTGGGAAGGTTCTAGCACTCCACACTCACAGCAGAAAACCACAGTAATACATTAAGAAACCTGAAATGGTTTTAAAACCTGTTATATTGGGATTGCTGCAGGCTTCCATTCTTTCTGTAAACCTGGGGAAACAAATTGCTGAAAATCAGCTTTGAGAAACAGATGTGAGAGCCTTATTATTCTAGTCCATTTAGAGAACAATTACTCTGTTCAATCATGGTTCAAATTCTTTATAAAGTAAGGGGTTTTTTTTATAGTTGGAGGTACAGCTTAAATAAGGAGTTACAGTGCACTGAGATTCACGTTCATACAGATATGCACCAACAATTTTTTGCTGTCATAACTTGAGTTGATGGAGTTTTCTGACAACTTGGTGTTGTTTGTTGCATGTGCTTAGGATAGGCACTTGCAAAAGGTACCTAAATTATTTTGCTGTTTGCTTTTGCAAATTTCACTCAAATGATATGGTTGCTTTTTTGGTGCATGAGCAGAGGGCTGTAGCTTGTTCTCTGCTGAGAGAAAAAAAGAAATAGTAAAGAATAATCAGTGATGGTTAACGAGAGTATAATAAATAACAGAATAATAGTAGCAGCTTGCATCCAGACCCAACAGGAATTGAGTTGAGATAGGTGAGTAGATAAGGTCCTTCCAAGAGCATAATTTTATTTTGGTGTGGATAAATTGGAAGGTTTCTGACTGCAGATGTGCAGCTGCTGGTGGGACAAGCATTTCACTGTGCTTGTGTTTTCACTATATAACTCTATAAGGTTTTCAGGGAAATTCATTTAAGCAGATAATGTTTGTTTATTTGTTATGAATCCCTTTGGGGTAAGTAAGTGGCTTATCAGATAGTGTGTATTTCTCTTCTAGAAACCGCAATGAGCTTGCCGAGACCCTTGAGCTCTTGAAAGCACAAATTGATCCTGCTCTCTTGAAAAACAACAATTCTCAGCAGGAGAATTCATCACGTGAAAGTCCAAGTATAGAAGATGAAGACACCAAAAAGGGTGAAGAAGCAGCTACACAAGGTTTTCTGCCTTCTTTTCTCAAATTTTGAGTGCTTTGCTGTGGCACTGTTAGAATTTTCAGCTTCACAAAAAGCTACTTCATTAGATTAGGACTTTTAAAAAGTAAATCAAGTAAATATTGAATACTTCGAAATTACAAATCTATTTGGAGGTTTTTCAGTAGATATTTAATCTCAAACATTTATTTATAGGAAGAGAGCTGTGTAAAAAATGTTTTCTCAGTAACTTTTTTTTTGCTGTACATTTTGTATAATATTGTAAATGCTCGTTATTGTATGTTTTTGTGGGGCATTGAACTGCTGCCAAACTTCTCCTGTTTTAGCAACATTAAAATTTGAAAAAGAAAAAAATCTGCTTGTGCAATGCCATGATTGAAATCAAGACAGTATTGGATGTGGTATTTATTCTTGCTTTTGAGTTAGAATCAGAAAAATACAGGTTATTTCCTCAAACGTTTCAGAGTTCACATGATGTTTCAAGAAGACGTGAGCTTAAGTTAAAACAATATAAAATGCTAAAACATTGTGGAAGTGAGGCTGTCCTTATCTGCCTCCGCTATATTGTGATTAAAATCACAGAATTATTTAGGTTGGAAGAGATCTCCAAGATCAAAGCCAAGAACCTTTTTCCATCCTTATTATCATGTCATTGCACATATTTAGTAACTTGCTTGACTTGTTGGTTTATGCATTGGTTTTGCTAAGTATCAGTCTGAAGTATTTGACTTTTTAAGAATATGGTCTTCTTTCAGGTCATTAAGAAGTAGAAATTTGTTATCCCAAGTAATTTTACACCAGTTTTACTACCTGGTCTTACTGTTTTGTTAAAATACAGGAAAATATTTTCACAATCAGAAACAAGATTTAAGTATTCCAGTGTGTTAGTAGGTGTTTCTTCAAATGTGTAGAAGTTAATTGGATACATGGAATTAGCCAAAGCTTGTCTCTGATACTTTGAGTATCAGAGAGAAGGACTTACTATTCTATTCTCCTTCTTTGCAACAAGCAGTGTAGAACAGAAGAAATAAATAAACACTTAGATAAAATTGGAGTTGTTGTGGAAGTACTGGGAGATGGTTGTAGAAATGGCACTAAATTGTGACAAAACCCAGCAGAATTATCTTTCAGTCTAAGGCATTTCCAGTATCTAACTCAGCATGTAAATGCCACCACAACCTGCGTAGGTACCAGCACTGCAGAATTAATTCCGTATACTGATCATGCTTTTGTCTCAGTCAAGCCAACTTAAATCATCTGATTGAGATCTCTTCTTCAAATAAGATTTTGCTTCATATACGATTTTTTTCATTTTGTTGAATTTGGGAGCAGCCATTTGAAAACATTTTAATGAATGTCCCTGCTGTAGATAATTCCCCAGATCCTGTGGCACACTCACCTGGCTCAGTACTTGCATTAGGCTGTGTATTGGTGTAAAATCACCTCTAGGCACTAGTTGCAAAGTCATAGAATAATTCGGGTTGGAAGGGACCTTTAAAGGCCATCTAGTCCAACCTCCCTGCAATGAGCAGAGACACCTTCAACTGGATCAGGTTGCTCAGAGCCCCATCCAGCCTGATCTTGAACACTTCCAGGGATGGAGTGGCCACAAATTTGCTGGGCAAGCTGTGCCTCACCACCCTCACATTGAAGAATTTCTTCCTAATATCTAATCTAAGTCTCCCTTCTCTTGGTTTAAAGCCCTTCCCGCTTGTCCTGTCACTCCATGCCCTTGTCAAAAGTCTTGTAAGACCCCTTTAAGTACTGGGAAATGCTATAAGGTCTTTCCAGATCCATCTCCAGTCTGAACAACGTGTCTCTCAGCCTGTCTCCATAGCAGAGGTGCTCCAGCCCTCTGAGCATCTTCATGGCCTCACTTCTTCAGATCCATGTCCCCTGTATGTAATGAACAATGAAATTATTTACATTTGCAGTGATTTGAGTGCTGTCAGTGTGTTCACAGAACATTCCTTATGGCCTTTCAGTTGAGAAGCTGTAGTCTTTCCTCCTTGTAGTCCAGGGATTGCACTGAAAGCCCTACTAAAATGTAGGGAAAACATGCTGGGAGACCTGACACTTGTTTGCTTTCCACATATCATTAAATTAGTACATACAAATACACGGTAAACTGACCCAGTGCTTACAAATTTACTGGCCTGACTGATTGATCCTAGTAGCGTTAGGAGAGCTGCTGCATTGACTGAGTCATTTTGTGTATGTGTGAAATGTTTTGTGATTAGTTCAGGGAGTTAAACTATAGAACATCTGCTGATTTTTGGTATGGGGAGGTTTTGGGATTCTGGTGATCCTTATTGAAGTTTGGGAGAAAGCAGTAGGTGATGGGAAGAAGTGGCTGAACAAAGTTTAGACAGATAGAAGTAAAGGGGAAGTGGAAGAATTTGGACAGAGAGAAAATGCCTCATGCTCACTGTTACAGACAGATATCTTTGCAGAGGCAGTTGTAAGGGCTCTGAGTAGGGATTACTTCTATGAAGGGGGAGAAACCAGCCTTGAGCCTTCAAAATGTGCATCTCTAAGGCACTTTACCACTTCTGGAGCCTTAGAGAGGCATCTTTACTGTACTGATACTGAGATTTATATGGATACATGCCTTGTATTTGAAAATACAAGATCTGTGAATTCCTCCTCTTTTCTAAAATGCATAATTTCTTTGATGTAATTGTTAGCTGTCATGTCCTTTCCCTTATATGCATTTAGCCACTTTGGAAAGCTCTCATCATGCAAAAAAACTACACTAGCTCAGATGGAGAGGGGTGAGGTAGAAGGGAAAAAAAATCATCTTTTTGTTTGCAGTTGTGGTACTCTTGCAAAAGCACCTTCCAGATGGCAGGACCTGCTGTTCTGGTATATTCAGTGCTATTGTATTTCCTTTTTCTAATTAGTTCTATTTCTGGCTGACACAAAATGGTTGGTAAAATACAAAAACCTGAAGTATCAAGAGGCTGTGGTAATAATAAGTAACAAACTTAAGTGCATAGTGATAAAATAGTTATATGGTTTATTCTGAGTGCTGGAACTGTACTTCAAGCCCTAGTGATCTAAAACTGAGTTAGCAAAGTGGAATAACTTGATTCTTTAAGCTCTGCAGGTTTTTCTGGGATATGCTACTATTCATTGCTTGTTTTAAAAGCAGCAGATGAAGTGAGTGTAGAATATTGTCTGCATGTAGGAGATGTAGTCATTGCCTGGAGAACTTGGATGAATTTCGCTGTAAGCCATAAAGCTTAATGTCTTTTCTCTGAACTGTTGAAATACAATAGTTGAGTATACCTTGAAATAAAAACATGTACAAACAGGGGACTCATTTCTCTGAGGAATTTCCCTTGAAGGCCATAGAATCTTACACCATGTTCTGTTTTCTGAAGTAGTCCAGAAACTCAAGGCCAGAAACTTAAGTGAGACTTCAGGCCTGTGCCTAGGTTTTGTGTATCCTCTGGAAGTATTGTGGTAATACCGAAGAAGGGACTGAGATGTGTGTTGAAAGAAGCATAAATCTAGAGTTTTGCTGCTGGCTTCTGAAATTTAGGTTTATCTTGGTATATAATTAAACTGAACAGTGGTTCTATAGCTAAAAATTGTCAGCCCACTTATTTAATGACAGTGTTTGACAAGCCTGATTTGTACTAATTCGGTGAGAGAAGAGTCCTTTGTGCGAGACTTGGGCTGTAGGGTTTTTAGGTATGCCTCTGTTTGGATGAAGTTCTTTGTAATCCTGTAGGTCCGTTGGTTGTTTCATAGCTGTTTTTCTCTGTCAACAGAAAATCAATTGAAAATCAAAGAAGAAAAAGAGGAGGTAGAGGAACAGTCAATGGATTCGGAAAGCCTTCCTCCTCCTGTGGTCAAAGAAGACGAAAATACGCTTAAAATTGAGAAAGTGGAAGAAAAAGAAATTATAAAATTGCCTGTAATAGTGAAATTAGAGAAGCCTTCAGAACACAATGAAGAAAAACAAGCTGTCAAGGAAGAAAGTGACTCCTTTAAGGAAAATGTCAAGCCAGTTAAAGTAGAGGTGAAGGAAAATAAAACAGAACCCAAAGACGTAAAAGAAGTAAAAAGCTGTATGGACAAAATAGCAGTGCATGAGCCAGAGAGGTTAGAATTTTGTGTTAATGTCAAAACTCCCCAAGAAATTGTGGAGAAATCTGTGGAAGAAAGTGAAAAACTTAAAAATGACCAACAGGCAAAAATACCACTTAAAAAGCGAGAGATCAAACTGACAGATGACTATGACAGTCCAATAAAAGGGCCCCTGTGTAAATGTGTTACTCCAACAAAGGATGTCTTGAAGGAAGAAGGGAAACCAGAAGAAGAAGCTTTTAAGAGAGTCCCTACAATTACTGCTCTATGTCCTGATGGGAAAGTGCTAGTAAATGGAGAGGTTAGCTGTGAAAAAATAACCCCGAGTGTCATACAAAATAATAAGTCAGAACACTCTGCTAGTGCCATGGAAGACAGCACCTCATTAAAAGAGAAAAATGGTAAAAGTGGGGAAAAAGTATCAGACTCCCTAAATTCTGTTAGTAAAATTATAAAAACATGTGAGATCGAGAAAAATGCAGTAACTGTGCTGAAAGAGATCGGGGCTGTGGTCTCTGAGGTTTCTAATCAGAAAGTGCCTTCAAAGGAGGAATCTAGTCCTGTGGAAAAAGAGTCCCTTGACAGTGCAACTACTGAGACGGTAGCAGAAGAGTCTTCAAACTCTGAAGACTGTGCCAAAACAACTGAAGAGAAACAAGCCACCGATCTCAAAAACGACAGCCTGCCACCACCCAAAGAATGTTCAGAGAAGCTAGAGATGTCCCCAAATGCATCTGCTCCTGCAGAACTGCCTAAACTTGCACTGGCTGATGGAGAGACACTGAAAAGTGAAGATGAGCCTGAGGAGAAAAATGACTCTCCAAAAGCTGAGATACCTCCTGCATCCACTTCACCTGTTACAGTAGAGAAACCTATTTCAGAAAAGGAGGACTCCGATACTAAACCGGCTCTACCTGAGGAGAGCAAAGTAGAAGAAAAATCCAGCCCTGAAAAACAAGAGGAAGAGCCAGAAGCTGCCAAAACAGAGCCAGATAGATTAGATGATGCCCATGCATCTAATCTAGAGGACTCCTCAGAGAGTAAAAAGGAATCTCCAGTACCTAAAAGTAAATTTAAATATAAGCTAGTTTCTGAAGAAGAAACCTGTGCAACAGAGAATAAAGAAATAACTTCTGAAAGACAGAAGGAAGGAATTAAACTAACAATCAGGATCTCTAGTCGGAAGAGAAAGACAGAAACACCGCCAGAAGAGGTCAGTGTTGGCCGCACATTAAGGCGGTCACCAAGAATATCCAAGCCTACTCCGAAAGTTGTGGAGACTCGGGATCAGAAGCCTGAGAAGAAGAAACCTGAAGAGGAAGAGGAGAAACCTGCAGCAGCACAAAAACCGGAACGAAAAGAAGATGCGAAAAAACAAGAGAAGGAGACGAATTCTAAAGTTAACAAGGTAAATACAGTTTTATTATCTGGAAGTAAAGAAAACCCACAGTCTTATCTCTAAGGAGAATATACTCTTACATAGGAATACTGAAGATTATGTTCCTTTGGTCAGCTTTTGCAAGAAACTAGCTTTGCAATCCTGTTAGTGGACTCAACCAATTTAAAAACATCCCCTAGGAGAGTGCTAATATCTGTTGACTTTTTGTAAACTTTGACAGTTTATGAAATCTGTCACTTAAACCAACTAGACCAAATCAACCTGTGTGAATTCTTCTGAAAAATGACATGATCAGATGTCTATCTGGCTGTGTGGCTGAAGGGAGACTTTTAACCCCTCTGGATTTACCAGATGGATACTTGTTGGTGTCTGGTTGGTCAGAATGATCATAAGCTAAAAAGGAACCAACAAATGGGGAAGAATAAAATTATTATGACTTCTGTTTCTAGGTGAAGCTAAAGGTATTGTTGTGGTGAATTCATGATGTAATTTAGCTTTTCTCACATATGGGATACACGTTTTAATGTTCATAGAGGTTCTTTTCAATGATTAGCTTCTGTTTATGCAGAATAGATCTTCAAAAGTACATGAGGTAAATATATCACAGAAAGTTAAACATATATTTGTATGGTGTGCTTCTGAGACTGTGTATTTATAAATAACCCTTTATTAATTTATATTCTGTTTTTTCTGGATATGCAGTACAAAACAAAAGAGGAATAATGAGTTTGTATTTTTAAGTGCACTTTTTTTAGGTAAACTTATAAAATCCTATTAATTTTCCACTGCAACGCATTTTTGACTGATGTCGTTTTCCCAAAGCATTCACTTATTTAGCAAGTTTCTTTCACATACTGCAATGTTGGATAACCTTAATAAAATAAACAAACAGTGGATTTTTCAGAGAATGATAGCAGCTATACTGAAAAATTTTCATATGCATGAAGAAATGAAAAAGAAATTTTTCATTTAAAGATTTTAATTAAGAAAACATATGAAAGTAAGAGTGACTGTAAGTCCTAAAAGTCATTAGAATTTCGAAGTACTGTTGCTACAGGTGTTTTAACTTAATCTCTGTGAAAGATCAACAGATCTAAAGATGTTTACTTTTCTTGAGAGATTTTATGCATCTTCATGATAGAGGAAGAAGTTTGAGGCTGTTAAGCTTCTGTCATTTAAACAGGTTGAAGAATACCAGAATCTTTAATAGTTTACTTTATATCATGGGGTTCCTTTTCATTTTAAAGATGGGTCTTACAAAAGCCCGATTTGAAATTATGATGCCATGTGATGAATCCTCAACTTAAACTTACACTATCATGGATTTAAAGTATCTTTGCTGCTAAAGCTTAGAGAAAAATAAAATCTCTAAACAGGTAGAAACTGATGTTAAAAACCTGGAACAAAATTTTAGCAATATGACAAATACTGCTTTGGTATGAGTCCATCGTTCAGGAGAAATAGAATATTTTGTGCATTTTAGTTTATTCAGCTTACTCAGGTCTGTGAGTAGTTTAGTCAAGATTCAAAAAAATGTTTTGAATCGAGAAAGCTGGGAAAGTTTATTTACTTTTTCGGTGTCTGTGGGGAGTGGGGGTAATAAGTTGAGAGAGAATGATGGGTGTGAGAAACAAATCAGTCAATGGGAATAAAAGTTTCTTCTGTTTGACATACTGCTTTAAATCTGAAATATCTTAGTTGCACAAAGTAGTTTAAATAATTCAGAATAATCTTCTGAATTTTAATTGAAACCTATTTTTCATTCAAAATATGGTAATATATATATTCAAAATATATTTCATTCATAGTATGGTATATGATAGAAGGGGGTAGATGCCCCTTTGATTAGCAAAAAAGAAGCACAAACTGAATCATGTTTCACTTAAGAAAAATAATGAGAAAGTATAAATGTGAAAGAGGACCTAGATAGAAGTTATGCACTTAAAAGGTGCAGTGATCTTATGTCAGAAGCAAACACATTTTCTAAAGTAAAATAAAATGCATAAGCTCTTTGAGGGGTGGGTGGAAGAAAAAAATATTCTCTTTGGGTTGAGGCAAGTTATCATGAAAAAGTCAGAAAGTTTAAATATGGAATTTACCAAGTTTGCTACGAAGTTTGCCTTATCAAAATAGAAAAAAAGGGGCTAAGTGGAAAAATTTGTCTTCCTACTTAAAAATCTTGTTTGTAAATTTCTTTCTGTGCATAGATGCAATTCTTTTCCCTTTATCTGGTTGCATTTTAAGGATCTTGGAAAGACAATATATTCATTGAAATGCTCTGCTGTAAGTTTACTGCAGCTGTTCTGACTGAAATGAATCACTTCACTCTGGAGACAAATATTTTTTTAAGATGTAGGAAGAAACTCTGTGAGCTTCCTTTGTGTTTTTTCTTTGAAATGGTGTCTCATAGAGAAGCAAAGTTCGGTGGACGGGTACGCGGACACGTGGCAGGTGGAAATATTCAAGTAATGAAGAGACTGAGGACTCTGAGAGTGAAAAAAACTCTGAGGAGGAGGAAGAAGAGGAGGAAGAGGAGGAAGAAGAAGCTCCACCTGCTGATGATGATGAGCCCTGCAAGAAGTGTGGCCTTCCCAATCATCCTGAGCTGGTAGGCTTTTGGGGAAAGCTTCTGTGGGTTGTTGTGTCAGATTTGGTGGATTGGCTTTGATGGTGTCTGAAGGCAAATCATCCTTTAGGGTGGCTGTACATAGGAAAGTATCTTCTAGGTTTTAGGTGGTAAACTCACAAGAGTAGATGAGTTACCTTTAACAAGGAAGGAAGGAAGTTATTTTTACTGTTTGCCAACACAAAAATACCATCTTTTACAAGGTATAATGCACCTTAGCCCGTTGAGAATCAGTCTGGGTGAGGCTTTGGAGTTGTGCCTGCAGTTGCAATGAATACAGAGGGAACAACATTAAAAGTGTGATGTCTACTTTCCAGTGTCTTATGACATAGCCACAGCTGCATAGTCATCTTCATTGGATGTAGCTGCATCTCACCCTGAGGACTGAGTACAGTGAAATCCCAGACAGAGCACAAGATGTTGCTATTTCTCATGGTTCTCATTTATTTGTGGTAGATACCATCATGAATTCTTCTGTTTATTTGGGAAATCATCATGTGCAGTCGTGCTATGAATCCACAAAATAAGCCCACTCTCAGGTGTTTGACAGATATCCTGGCATAGCTGAGAGAAAGTTTGACCTTTAGGATGTTAGACATAAATATTTCAGTAGATATACGCACAGCTCATGCCAGCTTTGTTCCTCAGGTTTTATGGAAAGGGATATCTCAAGTTTTGCCCAACTAAGTATGAACTTTTAGTGGTTGCCTAGGTCTGGATGCCCTGCAAGCCTGCAAGACTTTGTTCCTACTGCCCAGGTCATAAAATTATCCTGAGGAAAAGGGCCAGGTTTTCTGCATAAGAGTGCACAGGGAAAACAGATCATGCCACATCTCGTTCAGATGGAGTTTTCCACTTTGTCCAGGATCTGGAAAGCATTACCAGATTCTACACTAAGGGCACATAGTCTACATAGTCCAGTAGTGCTAACTACTGAGAAGATACAGTAAGAGGAAATCTGGTGTTAGCATGGAAAACTGTGATAAATAAACTTCCCTATAAAAACCACCCTTGGCCCTGGAAATGTGGTACAGGATGAGTGATACGGGATCTTTTTTTTTTGTTTTGGCACAGTCCAAACGCTTCTGCGTTGGCTGGGGAGATAGTTCTGGAGCTTGTCACGTGTTGTGAATGCCAGAAGATACTCATGACATGTTTTGTTTGCACAGATTTTGTTGTGTGACTCTTGTGACAGCGGCTACCACACAGCCTGCCTTCGCCCTCCGCTGATGATCATCCCTGATGGAGAGTGGTTCTGCCCGCCTTGCCAGCATGTATGGTTCCTGTGTGACTTCCCTCTTCTCCTTTTCAGCTTTCCTTGTGGTTGTGGAGATTGGCTGGGACTTTAAGAAGTTCTTTCATTAATCTTTTTTGTCTGTTAATAAATAGACTGGAGTGAATGGTAGGACTGCTGATCTTCCCTCCTGTCCGTTAGTAAAACTGAGTTTGTGACATGGTTTTCTTTTTTTTTTTTTTCTGTTAGTGATGAGTGACTGTGTTGCTGATTTGTAGATGGGAATCTCCAGTCACACCGATCATCTCCCATCTCTGATTAAATCTCCTCAAGACTAGTATAGTATTAAAGATACAGTGTCTTAATTTTTCCCAAAAGAAATATATAAGTTATCATCCTGGAGATGGAAGCAGTAGGCAACAAGGGATGGTTCAGAGGCCAGAGCAAGCAGCTGTTTCTGAAGTGCTCTTCCTTCTTCAGAGACATTTGCTCAGAAGCTGGTTAGATAAGGCTGCTGTTACTGATGAATCTCAGGGTATAGTTTGTCTCTGCTGGGAAAGCCTGGGTTGTTCTAGCTAGGTAATAGACAAGTATGAGCCCTTATTTCAAGATTAGGAGCAGGGTTGGTACTTGAGAGGATAAGCAGAAGGTGTGTGATGCTGCTCTTGTTAAACTAATGGGATACACATTTTCAAAATAATCTGCTTGATCCCAACCCCCTTCCTTGGTTCTAGAGAAATTCTGTGCCAAAAGGGCTGTTGCTCTACAATAAGCTAATGACATTGGGCATGATGTGAGATGACTCTATTTGGTGTTGACTTTTAGTTGTCTTCTGAGGAGTGTTTTTAAGTAGTGATGATTTTGAATATGTAAGAATGTTTTCTTTACACTTGTAGTTAGAGCATATCCTTGTTCTGTTGCTGGTAAAGTACTCTTCAATATGAAAAATGACAGATGTGTAAAAGGGTGAAGATCATCCTTGGAAATAGTATAATGAGGGCATTAACATGGAATAAGGCACAATTTGTCCATTAAAAGTAATTTTTACATACAGCTTCTTGAGTATTTGGTAAGAAAATTATCCTAAAGTGTATCTCTGCTTTTTGCTTCAGTGTCCATTCAACTCATCTAGTTCCAAACTCCTTTGCCATGGGCAGGGACAACTTCCACTAGACCAGGTTGCTCAAAGCCTCATCCAACCTTGACTTGATGGTGGAGCTCATGTTTTAAAAAGACAGGCTTTATTGTAAAGCCTTGTTCATTGAAGAGGAGCCTCCAGTGTAGCAAGGCTTCTTCCAGATACAGACAGTGTGAATAAAGAGTCTCAGTGTTAGTTCAGTGTGAAAATAGCTGGTTATGAAACAAACTAATACTGTGTTTCCTTCCTTTAGAAATTACTCTGTGAGAAATTAGAGGAACAATTACAAGATCTGGATGTTGTCCTAAAAAAGAAGGAGCGCGCAGAACGCAGGTACTGTTGTTTGGATGCACTCACAGTAGTGCTGTGCAGGGGGTGGTAATAACTCAGCAAGCATTAAAATAACTGGGGACCAGGGAGAAAAGCAGTGATGAGACTGGGAGTTGGTAAGACCAATTTTGACTTCTCACTGATTGTTGCTGGGACAGGTTGCAAGAAGGGAGGAAAAGTACAATAATTGGAAAAGATAAGCAAATAATATTTGTACTAAACTGTGGTTAAAGTGCCTGGACACAAATTTGACTTTCTTATACCAGTAGTTAAAGAGTTGCCAGCACTGGTTCAGCTGCTTGTGTTAGTAATACTGTCAGTCATGTGTAGAGTTCCTGCTGTAAGCAGGGTTAAGTCTTGACTTTGCTCCAAAAGTTATCCAGATTATTGTGGGATTTGAGAGTTGTTGCTTTAGATTCTGTTAAATTCTGCCAGATGTACAAGATTATGCAGCAATTTTTGTAGGTCAGTGGGTCAGTGAAGTTTCACAGAATCACAGAATATTCTGGACTGGAAGGGACCCACAAGGATCATCAAGTTCAACTCCAGTGAATGGCCCATGCAGGGATTGAACCCATAACCCTGGCATTATTATCACCCTGCTCTGACCAGCTGTCCACCCCTGCCATTACCAAAGGCTAAATGCAAACTGATTTACTGCATTTAGGAACAACAGCCTTAATAGTTGGAACACTCCATTGGCAGTTTTCAGACCTGAAAATGAAGGACGTGAAGCACAGTCTGCATAATTTATACCTTTTAGGACATATATCGAGTACTTTGCAGAATTTAATAACATCTGTATGCATTATTAAACAAAACTTTGCATGGATTTATCTTAAAAAGCAAATTTCACCAGAAGGTGAGACCCTTTTAAAGAACGTAGTTGTGCAGGCTTATATTTGTGGCAGGGACTGTAATATTACATGAGATGTAGCGAGTCAGTGCTGGGAAGATCGGAGCACAATCTGTGTCTGCTTTCAGCTTTTTTCAAATCTGTTTGTTATTGCTGTTGCAACAGCAACAACGATAGTGACAGATCAAGTACCAACTGTTCCTGATGTTACTACTTCTGCTCAGAGTGTATCTAGATCATATTGTGGTGAAATTATCCATTGCCAATTCTGCTGAATTTGTAGCTTTGGGAGTGAAACGATCAGCTATTTTTGTGAGTGAGCTCAGCATATACACAGCCTCCATCTGTGCAGGAGTATGGGACACACAGGAACTCTGCTGCTTTGCTTCATGGTGGGAGTGCTCATTACTGGTGAACAGTATTTTTGGACCTAGTTTGGTAAATATTCTGCTGGAAAAGATTACATGGAATGCAAGCTTTTGCCAGTCTGTTTTGCCTTCTTGAAATAACCAGTGTTGCGTAAAAACACGATCCTCTGAGAGCAACAGGAGAGGATACAGTTGATACTATAGCAGTTTTCAGTGTCTGAAACAGATGTTTAATAACTGTTTTGCAATTTGATCCTCATACCAAATGAACCTAATGCTTTATACTGTATGCCATGAAATTGTGGTTTTTATTTAGTTAGTTTTTAATGCTTTTTTTCTTAGAAATAAGCTTGAGTTATAATAGCCTTCACAATACAATAGTTGAATATTGAAATCTTCCAACTTAATGGTGTATTGTAGCAAATAATAAGGTAAGAAGGCTGAAGAATCATAATGCCAGAGGAAATGATAGTCCTTATTACAGCTCAGTGTGTAAGTTAAAGCAGGTTGGTTGCTTGAGGCACAGACATTCTTGAATGCAGTGTTTCTGAAAACTCAGTATGTGGTTGGTGTCTGTCTTTTTGGCAAAGAGAAGAAATCCAGCTCTGTCATTATGGATCTGTCTACCTAATAGGTTCTTTGAACCAGTGTTACTATCATGCTTTTTTAACTAGTGATATTGTTGTTCTCTTTCCAGCTCTCAGGAATCTGACTGAGGCTGATTCAGCTGCTCAGCCATGTGCTTGCGCATCCCCAAACTGTTACGTCACTGATCTTTTAAATGAAACCTTCAGGTTTCCTGTTGACTTACAAATACATGGATGAAATCATACCTTTTTTAACCCCCTTTTTCTGTTCATGAATTCAAAGTGCTACCGTAAGAGCCTGGCTGAATTTCAGGTCTCTCATGTACAGACTTAACTTCTATAATCATGTCCTACCACCAGCTGGAGGGAGTGGACATTAAAGCTTTTTAGGATCTCCTTTTTAATCCGTGCTAGATACTCTCAGACTTCTTGATAGAAAATCCCTCTAGGAACTACTTGTCTAATTCTCCCAGGCCAAACCAAGTGGAGTACTTGCTTTCATGCACACTTTCATGATTTCCCTGTAGCAACTTTTGCAGATGCTTAATTGAGATAAAATGTTTTCTTGAATTTGTCTAGGAAGACTTTATAACTAGTCAGTGCTTATCTGCTGCTGCCCTTGGAGGTGTCTTGGTTCAAATGTTTTAAACTCTTGGCTAGAGTCTTGAGCTCCTGTCTGCCATGCAAGGAATAAGGAATTAATTCGACGTCATTTTGCATTTCATTTCAAGACCTTGACCATAGCAGGATTGCCTTGTTCCATTTGCTGATTTGTTAAGCAGTGTATACTCAAGCCAGGGGGAAGAACAGCAGAACTGGAAAACCTTGCTGATCATGTTTAAAAACAGATGAATTTTTCTCATCTCCTGTCTCTTGATGTTTTGCATTACAAGAAATGAGAAGTGGAGTGAACCATCAAAGACACTTGCTGAATACTAAAATGTTTGCACTTGTAGTTCCTTTCTCATTTCAGCAATTGTATTCCTTGCCTTAAAATGTTATTTTAATTCATTTTCAAGAGCATAGTGATTTTGCACAGCATCCTTCCTCCTCATCCAGTCAATCTCATGGTGCCCGGCTGGATGAGGATTTCTTTTCATCTATCACTTAGGAATATTTACATTAGGGTACAGAACCAATTCCTTATATAGACAGCAAGTCATTTCAGTGGGCATAATGATACCACGTTGTCAAAGTCCGTGGTCTTTTTAGCTGTAAAACAACCCAAAATCCATTTTTACTCTTTGTAATTATTACTTTAGGAGCTGTGCTTGTTCATTTTATTTAAGAATATTATGCTAGAATGTAATAGTGCAGAAGGCTACTCAGAAGACTTCCAAAATTTACTTAGATTCTTTAGAACTTAATGAAAGTATTGGAAACAAAATTTTTGCACATAGATGCTTCTATTTGCAAAACATAACACAATGAAGTAAACATATGTAAAATTAATATATGTCTTGGACATTTGTGCAGTTATGTGCAGGATGCATCCTATTGCAACTCAAGTGTAGTGCAACATGCTCATACGAGCGCTCCCTGTAACTTCAATAGTCTGATTCTGGTTGATTGAGACACTTCCGTTCAGAAATCCAGAGTCTTTCCAGACACCAGTAAATGCCACCAACTTTCATTGTGCTCTTGATTTGTTTAAATTACCCCTTGTTTTCCTAGAAAAAGGCTAGTAGGGACTTGTGGTGATGGCAGTTTGGTTACCCACCATGGTCTGCATTAGTACCTGGCTATTTTTCCTGAGAGACTGCTTTTTTGAAAGCTCTTTTCAGCACCATGAAGATCAGCATCCAGTGCTGTTTGTGAAGTGTTAGGGAATTCATCTCTGGTTGAGACTGACAGATACAACAGGACTTAAGAGGAGACTTGTGTCCTTCAGGAGCCAGAGTTGTCCCCGAGGCAATTCATATGATGCAGAATATCTGTGTTGAGGAAAGCCAAGTCTAAACTGAATTTTTCTTCTGTAGATTTAATCCTGTAATATGCTGTGGACAACGAGGACAGCTTGCTTCTCCTTACAAGAGTCTTTCCTGTATTTGTATACTTGTCTCTCTTCCATCTTCAGTCAAATGTTCTCTGCACCAATCCATCCTATTTTTTCAGCCCTTCTCTGCAGGGCACGTCTGCTGTCCTCCAGTAACTCCCCCTGGCTAGCTCTGAACTCTTCAGCTGGATCACATCTTTCTTGCAGAATGTGTGGTGCCCAGATGGCTCTAGGTACTCCAGCCAGGTGTGAACAGGGCTGACTGCCATGGCAGGTGTCCTTCAGGTGTCCTGTTGGCTGTTTTCCTATTTGCACATCCATCTGTCATCATAGTTCGTTGTGCAGCAGTTTGACTCTGCTGATCTTTGCTCAGGCTGTTTTTCTCTGGCAAAGAATTGCTCTGTAGGCACTTGTTTGTTCCCTGGTGTTTCTGGAGTTCGTTGTTCCTGCTTGGGTCTAAGATCTGGCATTTATCCATTTTGGGTTGCATCCGATATTTACATATTTTTTCCAGTTCAGTGTGATTTTGAATTCCTATTTTATCTTTCATTGCCTTCACAATTGTTGGTAGTTATGGATCTGACAGCATAATCTTCATCACAGCATTAATATTTTGCAGTTGGATTTTACTTGCTTTTTACACCCCAAATTCAATAATTTCTGTGGTGCCCACAATTCAGATACTGTTGACTGTCAGAACTCTTTGGAAATCTCTTACCTTATACATGCAGGAAAATGTAATCACATGAGAATTAGCACATAATCCCAACTTCAGTAACTTTTCACTTGGAACATCCTCTTGTGATGTTTCTGCCTAGTGATATTGTAAGAGCTTCAAATGGCGCTAATTACAGCATTATTTTAGATATCTGCAGACTTTCTCTAAGCTTATTTTCATTTTCTTTCTCTCCTCAAGAAAAGAGCGATTGGTGTATGTGGGTATCAGTATTGAGAACATCATTCCACCTCAGGTAAGCTACTCTGTCTATGTGGTATTACTGTTTTATTTTCCAAACTTCTCAGGGAAGAAGTTTCTCAGTGCTGTGTCAGAGGTGCTAGTAGAATCTTGGAAAGAAAAATCAATCTATATGCAGATCAGAAGTAATTCTAGACCATTCATTTTAGACTGAATATAGTAGAGAAACCAAGGGAGCTTTATGGTGTTTATTAGAGCCACCTGATGCCACACAGAGTCCTTTCCCAGTGAGGGATTGCAGAACCACCTCCCTGCCCATTACAGTTGGGTTTTGAGTTGAGTGCTCAATATTCAGTAGTTTATAAAGGTGGGATTCAGTTATTTAACTCTGGTGTTTGCTGTGCAGTTATCTAGCTCTGAGCTAATTGTCATGGCTTTTCTTTGGAACTGATGGAAACAAACATTTCTGGCTTATGATTCAGAGGGAATATGTAGAATCTCTAAGCAGCATAGCATTTGCCTTCAACGAGTGGATGCTGAGGTCATGTGATTAAAAACTGTAAACATTTAGTGTTTCATTAACAGATGCTTTTGTGTGGTTTCCCTTGAGAAAAGAGGAAAAATGCTTTGATTCACATGAAGAACAGCCTCTTCTCACTTAAATACACTTTAAAGCAAGTCTCTTGAAGTCTTAGCCAAATGCTTTCATCTGGAATTATATAATCTGTTCTTTGCAGTTTAAAATGGAACTTTTGTTCATTTTAAACATAGTCTTTCCACTCTGCCTGGCTGTAACAGGGAGAAAAAGCTGGTCTTGTCTCTGCGTAACAGAAAAATGATAACAGATTTTACAAAACTTGGAAAAGAGTCTAAGGCTGAGAGCAAATATTTGAAAAATGCAGCCTGGGGGCAGATTATTTTGCTTTTAAATGAATAACTTGCAAACAATATAATAAAACTAACCTGCATGAAACTTTATTGAAACTGCAATGTGTAAAGCTATCCTTGTACTCAGTATGTAGAGGTGGTAGCCACAGTTTGTTCAGCTGCCACATTTACTAGTCCTGGGAGTACCACCTGAGGCATGATCTCAGTGTTGCAGCATAAACACAATGATCCAATAGCCTGAACCCTTAAACTCTGTGTTTGGAAAGTTATGTAGCCAGTAAGGGCAAAATGTGCAAATTCACCTGAACTGCTGTGATAAGTCAATATATTACAAGTTAAAATGTGCTGTGTTGGGCATATGAACTTTCTTGACAGAATGAATAATCTGTATCACAAGTTCAGTCATGAGTGCGAAGGGAGGGAGGAGATAAAGCTTTTTGACACTTCTGTCTTAATTGAACAGGAGCCAGAAATACCTGAAGGTCAGGAGGAAAAGAAGAAAGATTCCAAGAAGCCCAAATCAAAACTCGAAAGGAGATCTACCAGAACCCGAAAGTGCATAAGCTACAGGTCAGCCGCTTGTATAAATAGCTTGTACAGCAAAAGTCATACTGTTGTTTTCTTTCTGAATCGTCCCACCATTTCTCATGTAAACTTTCACATTTAAAAGAGAAGCCAAACTAGAGTGTCTTTGTTCTTTCCTCTGAATACTGGTTATGCTCAGTGATTGTGAGTGCATGAGGTGTTATAGTAAAGGGGTGATGCATTAAAAAAATGAAAATGTATATGGTGTTTTGTTCAGGAATACTGGAGAAGCTTTGGTACTACTGCAGTTTCTGGAGTGAGTTCAAGCAGGTGAATCAAGCCTCTCATTTCTCTTGCAAGGGAGACTTCTGCTTGTGTCTAAAGGCCTTCAATTCCTTGCTGTCTTCCCCTCCCCACTTTAGACCTTCCTTACATGAAAGGGGCATGAAACTTACAATGTAATTATCACACAGTACATCTAAAAATGTAGCTCTTTAAAAAAATCTATAACCCTTTAGAGAAGTCGTGACAAAAATGCAATTAGTAAATGAAAGTGCCAAGATATTTAGACTCTGTGCATTCTGAAAGTAGCATAGGTCAATAAGGTTTCCAAAATTCAGCATGATCTTAATAACAACTTCTGTTCTCAGTGTATTACAAGCTGTTTTTATAAGCTGCTTTCTAAATAATACCTTGTGACACTCTCTATCTTCTTCAGTCCACCAGGCAAGTAGAATGCCCTTGGGATTAGCAAAGAATGTGGTCGCCTGAGAGATTGTGGGGGTTTGTCCTGGATGAATTAGGAATGTTAAAAAAACCCTCTACCTTTCCAGCAGTTGCTCTATGTAGATCTTTCTCATCAAAAATTATAACATTTCAATACTAGAATAGCAAACTTTCCAACAATAACGGTCATTGAATTTATAGTCAACCTGGATTTGCTTCTGAGGGGAGGCATGGCGTTTGTATAGGCTGGGTTTTCCAGCCTGGTCAGAACACTCTGTCTGACCTTGCTTAGCTGTTGGATTTTGGTAACTTTGAATGAACAGCAGAAGTCACACTAATGAAAATGCCATTGCTGCTTTGGGAAATTAAGTATTCCTGTAAGGAATGTTATGCTACAGGCAAGATTACATAGATCTGCTGTTATGTTAATGACAGGTCAGGCAGCATCTGACCAGGAGAAGAAAACTCCTTGCCTTAGGGTGTGTGGCACGACTTCAGCAGGACTCATGTTGTACAAAGACAGTAAATTTTTATTGGAAGTAATGTTCCAGAAAGATCAGTCTTCTGATAAAAAGTGATAATCTTTCTTAAAGACTACATCATACACATACGTTTGAGCTGGTGAAAATTTTACACGTGTCAGTGTGTCAGATTTGTAAGTCTGCAGTGAAGTTCCACTGGTGTCACTGAGAGTTGTGACAACAAGGGAAAATAAATACTAAATGTCTTATTCCACTTAGAAACAGGTCCGTATTGTGGAGCATCCTGGTTCTCTAAAAGATCTGTTATTCCTTTGTATCACCCATCTGTTGAGTCCTCTCATGAGCAAGTTAGCAAAAACCTGCATCATGCATAAAGCAGCAGCAGAAGAAATTATGTTCCATTACACCTAATGGACAAGCAGCTGTCAGCTCGTGGCTGAGCTCAGGTTATTTGTTAGTGGTTTGAAAGCATGAAGTGATTTCTCATTCACGTTTTAAAGAGGGGTTTTTTTTAGCTGTGTGGAGGGAAAACACAGCATTTTGAGTAATGTGGAACTAATCTTACCGATGGAATAATTTCAGAGTTATTTCCTTCCTGGGTAAAGCTGCCTTGAGAGTGGCATGCAGTTGTTCTTAAGGAATATAAAGATATCAGAAGTCCATCAGCTTATTTTAAAGGAGAAAGTGTTTTATGCCTACTATTGGAATACAAAGTAAAGTATTAGATTTGTTATTTTCTGTACTGCTGGAGGTTCCTATGAAAGACCAAGGTAAATATAACTGTAATTTTCTTTCATGACTGAGAAGTGGAATCTTTAATGAATGTATTGTCCAACTGCTAGCTGTCTGTATCTGAAAAAAATGCAAAAAATTAACTTTTTAAAAAACAAGAAGACAAATTTGCATCTAAATAAAATGTCTTTTCTGTATAGTTAATAAAATTTGTACTTTTTCATGTTGAAGCTCAAGGCATCTCTTTGTTGGAACAGGTAACAATTCTTTTTTATGGAATTTGAATTCATAACTGAAGAAACAAACTGAGGTCATCTGTGTTGAAAGGATTGGATCACTTTCTTCAGTTTGCTGTTCTCTTTAAATGAGTTACTCAGGGTGCAGAGATTTATGCAGTTTTATAAAAGCTGTTGCAGTACAAGCACACTCAAATAATTTGCTTTTGTTTGTCCTATTCAGTTATGTAACATTGTATTACAACTTACTTAGATTTATGAGGAACTTTGTACTTGGTGTTTTATTTTATTTGTTCAGCTTAGAATGTTGCAGATCCATAAAGTATCATGAACTTTAAGAGTAGAAAGCAGCTGTGTGGAATCAGTTCTGAAGGAAAATGTAGTCAGAATAAAGAATTTTACCTTGAGTTTAATAGATAATTCTCAGAAAGGCTGTTTTGAAGGTTGGTAGAGCTAATGTCATCTAATAAAAGTTGTGGAAAAAATGACTAATACTTTGTGTGAAAATGTCACTGAAACTATTTTAAAGAACTTTCAGATTATATATTGTTAAATTCAGATGCATGTTGTGTAAAATGGAAGGGGATTTCTGTTCGTATAACTCAACAGTAAGACAGGCAATGATAAATAATCTGCTAGCAAATAGAAATAAGAAACACAACTTTGATAATAAAATAGCCATTTTTAAAAAATCTGGCCCATTATCTTAGTTAATTTATTATGTATCCAGCCCACTGTCAGTGCAGTGTAATTTCTTCAGATTTTGAGGCATGTTTTTATAGTTATTTAATTAAGGTTCACTTCAAAGCAGTAAATGAAAGCTGTTATTTTTAGGTTTGATGAATTTGACGAGGCAATTGATGAGGCAATTGAAGATGATATCAAGGAGGCTGATGGAGGAGGTATGTTTCTGATGTTACTTGTTTTGTGTTGCAATGGTGATAAGAAGATGGAGAGCAAATTTATTTTGATATGAGAAGTGACAAATACTCTCCCTTTAAACTTTGTAGTTTGCCAGGGGTTTTTTTACTGCTGTATTTTTGGATGTGAACTAAATAATTTCCCTTAGGAATGGCCATCCCATGCTGCCAAAAGATGTCAGAAAATTAGTAAAAGTTGATAGTTAAATTCAGCCTGTACAGGTTTCTGTATATGTAATGTGTAAGTTTTGGATTTGAGATTGGAATGGCAGCAGTGCTATTGACATTTGTCCCCTGTAAAAAGAGGGCTCACAAATTGGTCTGCAATTGGACACCCTAAAGACTTGGGTGTACCGAATTGTCTTAACAATATTCATCCAGCTCTGTAAGCACTTTTCAGTTGAACACAAATAAAGTAAAATTCTGTTCTATATTGCCTGTTAAGGCAACATGGGACCTAAACAGAGATCTTCAGCACTGAGGGATGGAGGTGGATTTGTGTTTCCGCATCACCTTAACTTGCCTGAAGAAAACAGCCATGAAACATTGTCCCTCAGTTGTTTGGCCTGTGGCATCTCCGTACACTCACCGGTTTTCAGAAGCTCGTGGATGTACGCAGACAGTCTGAAAATCGTGTGTCTGTGGGTGTGTAACATAAGGTCCATTACAGTGAACATAACCAAGTCTCAACACTAAAGCAGCTTTTCAAAAACTCCACTTCCTGGCCAAACAGCAGCTCAAACCCTTCATCTCCCAAGAAGGATATTCAGCATTACAAAAAAAGTGTATTTTCTGGTAATTGCCCTCTCAAAAGGCACTGCTGTGGAAATAGTGTGGGTTGGGGTTGAGCATCAGAATGCTAACACTTAACTGTGACCTTCTGCATGGACTTCAATATTTCCAAGTGACCACAGCTGGGCTGTGTGTGTCAGGAGCAAGACTCTGGACAGAGTCTTGCTTGACAAGAAAATATTCTGCTTTACAGAAAATAAACGGAAGTTAGGCACATGCAAGAAAGATCTGTAGAAAGTTAAGCAAGAAAATAAACTTGTTATTGTTTCCTCTTTTTGTCACTGAATTCAGGCATTGGCAGAGGCAAAGACATGTCAAATATCACAGGTCACCGTGGAAAAGACATTTCCACAATCCTAGAGGAAGAAAGGAAGGAGAACAAGCGACCACAAAGGGCTGCTGCAGCACGACGCAAGAAACGACGGCGACTAAATGACTTGGATAGTGACAGTAACATGGATGAAGAAGAGAGTGAGGATGAATTCAAGATCAGTGATGGGTAGGTCTGCAGTTTAACTTCCACCACAAGTCACTGACCTCTACAGGCTTCTGGGACTCTGCAGTCTGAAATGATCATCAGGAGCATGTTCCCAGTGCTGGAATGGCACTGCACAGTGCCAGTAAAAGTCACAGAATGATAGAATGGTTTGGGTTGAAAGGGACCTTAGAGATCAGCCAGTTCCAAACCCCCTACCATGGGGTCCTCCTGGCCTAGGGGAACGCCATTGTACTGGAAAAACTGCACTCTGCATCCATGTGCTGACATCATCCAATCTGTATTTTAAGAATAACACATTCTGGAAATGTTACTGGGATGTTTGAGACCTCACTACAGGCTTCCTTAGTGAAGGAGCCAGGTGGGCTCAGTTCTCTGGCTGATGTGACTGTTGAGCAGAAATCCTTAACAAAAATGTAGCTAAAATGAGGCTGGTTGTTTCCTTTTAAAAATAAGAGTTGAAAATTCCTATTTTGTAGGATTTTTTTTGGCCTGATTGTCATTTAGAAATTGGAAGAGGAAAATTTTCATTATTTAGAGCATAGAGAACTTGACAGGCAGATTCTGAAATTAGTTCTCGATTGCTGCTCTGTAGGAGGAAGAGTTTGAAAACAGTCAAAAGAAGTGGCTTGTACTGTAGAAAACAAATACATGTCATTGCTCTGGCTGACTGAAACTCACTTTCCACAGAATTTCTCATCATTTAGTCTGGGCAATTACTGATGTTAAAAAAATTGATAATTTTAGATTAACTTTATGCTTCAATGAAGTAACGTAATAAAGCAAGCAGGAGGCTGTAGGCTCTTTGCCGGCAACATTTAAAGCATTACACCAATCATTGAGTCAATTTACTAAGTGTATGGAAAATCTTTACAAGATAGATGCAAATTTTGAGCTTTGTTTTTCACCTGTGACCATGCTGAGGACATTTCAGTGGCACCCTGAATAATTGAGCTACATGTGCTGGAAATTTCCAATCAATGAGTGTAGCTTGTGGAAATGTCACAGAATTAATAGTGCATTGATCTGTTAAAGTGTGCTCATGCATTTTCAACTCCAACCTCTGCTTAGGGCCTTCTGGATCTTACACTGGAATTTAGATTCTGCTGGCAGCCAAATGCAAGTGGCTGTGTACCTTCAATGCTTAATGGTTTTTTAAAAAGCCTTGGCTCACTTGAAATTACGGGAATGTTACAAGTTTATAAGGTTGTGAGGTGCATGTTTTGCATTAGAGCCACAGTTTTGTGTTAAGACACAATATTCTAATCCTCAGAAATTTTGTGGGACAGTGCTGGGTTTGTGAAAGAAAGGTCACCTTAGCTAGAACATGGTTGGTGGTTTTTTCCCTCCACAGTTACTGCTGTGCAGACATTACATGGCAGTGAACCATATGAACGCTCTAGAATCTGTCCTATGTTAATGCCACCTGCAGTTGGCTTGACAGAGTTTATATCCACCTGCTGTTCTAGTCTGCTGTGTGATGTCATGCACTGTAGAGCCATATCCCAAACATACAGCTGAAACCTCATGTGAGTGATGGCAGCTTGCTCTCTCTGGGTCTTTGATCCTCATAATAAGATTTGTGCTTTTTTTTTGTTTCGTGTAAAACGATACTTATCACTTGCTTGTAAAATACAAGTACTATTTCAATCCTTTCGTTGTGATACCTATCTCTGTTTTCTGGGGTTTTCCTTTGAACAGATCTCAGGATGAGTTTGTTATATCAGAGGAAAATCTGGATGAAAGTGAAGATGACCCACCATCAAACGAGGACAGTGACTCCGAGTTCTGTGCCCGCATATCCAGGCGACACCTCTCCAGGCCCATGAGGCAAAGCAGGCGGTTACGAAGGAAAACAGTCAAGAAAAAATACTCTGAAGATGATGAAGATGAAGAGTCTGAGGACAATTCAAGCAGAGAGTCTGGTGAGTATAAGCAATCTTAGGTATTTTAAATACTCTGTTCTGGAGAGAGGGAGAGTAGCAGTCCGAGTTGCCATCATGACTGACACT
Source organism: Melanocharis versteri (assembly GCA_013397845.1). Classification (NCBI taxonomy): domain Eukaryota; kingdom Metazoa; phylum Chordata; class Aves; order Passeriformes; family Melanocharitidae; genus Melanocharis; species Melanocharis versteri. The sequence continues at coordinate 691,867 of VZTG01004481.1, read as the reverse complement.
AACTTGTTGGCTCACTTTAGTCAAGTCAGATGTCATCACTGCTGTAAAGCAGTTTGCTACTTCTTCTGCTGTCAGTATTTTTCAGAAAACTGGTATTGAAGGTTCTTGGCACTAGGTTCTTGGTATTTCTAGGTAATTATGTATTTAAATAAGTGTTTGTGCTATGATTCTAGAGGCCACCTTTGTGGATAGTTGCAGCTACCTCTGCACCTCTCCTCTTTGGCACATGGTTACAGGAAAGATGATGGAGATAAAAGTGTGCTTCTTTGTAGCTACTGGAAGACTTTCTGAACACACTTACGAAAAATATTCTGATAGAAACATTTTCCCTCACTTTTATGGAAGGAAACTTCAGTTTTATGGCATTCTGTGTTTTCTGGGAGGCTTGAAAGCGAAAAATAATACCTTGAATCTCTCTCTCCTAAAATTATTATTAAAATCTTTAGTAACTGAAGACTCTTGCATCACAGGAGAACCTAATAATTCACTTTATTCTACTTGTCCTTCAACTATGTCAGCACAGTTTGAAGCGTGAGAATAGTACCTGTGCACTACTTAAACCTTTCCATGATCAGCATCTTTCTCTGAAGACTGTCCTCCTTGTTTCTGCTTCATTTGAGACAGAGACTAGAAAGTGCCTTATACGCGAGCACTCATTTTTTCTCACTCTTACTGTGAATTCAAGGTTCTAACTATACTGGAGTGTTAACTTACTGCAGTGAGTGTTATCTTTCCAGTGTTTTATCTGTCTGTCTAGAATATGGATGATGAACATGTTGGAGTGAGTTGCTTTGGAGTACTGATTTCCAAAAGGAGGGTTCATGAATAGACAGGTGAAGACAGCTGTATGAGTGGTTTGAGTGATTGTTGTCTCCCTGTCCTCAATGCATCATTGCACTGATCATAAGCTGTTATCAATGGAGATACTGGCAGAAGTCTGAAGAGATTTCTTATCTGTTCTGTAATGCACAGGAGCAACTGTTTGTTTACTGGTGGACACACATCTGTGATAAAATCACCTGTTTCTAGTATCATTACATATATATCTAAAAGTATAATCTTAACTGTGTGTTTCTTTTTCTCTCTTACACTCATTATTGTCCATCAGGATCCTGCTTTAAGCCTGTTTTGTGCTAAGGAAATCAGGTGCCCTGCAAATAGCTTTGTTTTCAGTCTCCAGAGATGGAATTTCTTTCTGAAGCTGGTTGTTCTTGCTGACTTGCTCTGTTCCTTTGTCTAATATTTTAGGAAGTAAAGAGGATGCCACTTTGGTCTGTGACTCATGTCAATCACTAACTTAGGAACAGTGTGTGACTTTTATAGAAATGTATCTTGGGATAATTGTTCTGGCATAGCTCAGTGAAAAGCAGCTGAAGTTGATTTGAGGCTATTTTCAACTGATGTAAATAAATTTAATTTTTGAAGACACTAGCTGCAGTAGACTGATGCAGGAAGAACTGTGATTGATGGTAAGTTTCTTCTGTATGGTTTCTGTTTTAAGCAAACCCATGATTGAGTGAAACTGATTTTTGTTGTTAACTTATGTAACTCAGATTTCGGAGTTTCATCTTGTCAGTTGTTTTTCATCTACCTGTTCTTAAAAGTCTTCTAGTAGAGTACAATTTATTTAAATTTTAAAAGCAGAGCAGGCTCTCCTGAGGCACTGGTAATGTGTGCCATCAACTCCAATTCAGTAAAGTTGTTTCCACTGTCAGGAATTGTAGAGACATCTTTGACACCAGTAGAGATGAGACAACAAAAACACTGTAAGGAAAACTATCTGAATTAGGAAAATCATCTAAATTTTTTATGTGAGGCAGTTTTGCTTTGATGGAATAATGCACCTCACTGTTTTGTTCCGTACAGAGAGTGGTGATTACACAGATTACAGTGATGACGATTACCTGGAAACTAGGAGGAGAAGATCAAGACGGAATCAGAAGAGACAAGTTAACTATAAAGAAGATTCAGAAAGTGATGGCTCACAGAAAAGTGTCCGATATGGGAAGGAGTTAAGAAGAGTTCATAAACGCAGGCTCTCCACTTCTGATAGTGAAGGTAAAATAAACAGTCCAGCATTTTCAGGAGCTGATGTATGTCAGCATTAGCGGGAGGGGAAAGCTACATAATTCCGAGATTTCAGAGAATTGTCTTTCTAGAACTCCTTGATGTTTCTCAGAAACGCTTTCCTTCTGAAACAGCCCACTGGTACTTCGTGATGCACTGAGTCACTTCTCAAATTCACCATTGCCCTTAATCCTGACTTCCAGGTCTGAATTTACTGCGCCTGGCACAGAGTGTTGGGATTCCAAAATTAGCACTAAGGCACCTGTTTCACCACTTTTCTGTTAAGAGGTCACAAAGCTGCATCCCACGAGCCTCTAAAGATTCTCTTATGTAAGAGGAAGGGCACTGCCTCTGGTGCCCTGTGTTTGTGCTGGTGGTTCACACATTCCATCTCCTGTTTAAGGAGCTGTGCCAAGTGCAGAGGAAGCCTCTCTCAGTTGTGTCAGTCACACTGTGAGTCATTGGTGTGCTTTGTGATTTATGATTAATTAGGTTTTACAAAACCAACCACTGACTTTGGCTGTTTTGGACTGTGGGTGCCCAGCTTATGAAACCCTTAGGTCTGGCATTCTGAGTGCTGAGTGGCGCACTGGATACCAGTGGTTGCAATGGATACCAGGCTTCCTCAGAAAATGAGCCGTCCTTGACAGCCCAAGTGCCTCAGTTTTGGAAGGGCTGTCTTGAGATCACAGAGTGGTAGAGTATCCTCTAGGTGAAGGGAAACAAGTACGTGATGCAAGTCTGTAGTATCTCAAAAGCATGATCTTCAATACAGCCTGTTTTCAGGAATCTGCTCTGTGGTGGCTTTTTTTTGCCGGCACCAGTGACTTTAAACATTCTCTGATTGATGTTGTCTTTTCTTCATGAAATCCCATTTCCTCGGGTATTTTTGGTCCTGGCTTTCCATGCATTAAAATCAGCACCATTTAGCACCTTTCCAGCACTTTCCCACAGTTCCCACAGTAGATCATAAAACACGTAACAGTGTTACTGGAATTGTAATTACTTTGAAAATAGAGGAACACTGACAGTCTCTATCAACTTGAACCTACATTAAATAATACCCTTTAAAATAAAAATTCACATGATTTCTAATGAAAATCACAAAGAGACAACAAATTACGTTTGCCATTTGATTTTTCAGTTTCCATCTTTCCTCACCACAGCCATCAAAGATCAGTGTAAAGGCTGTCAGTGTGTAGGCAATATTCTAGTTTGCTAAAACACCAAGCCTCCCATTAAAGAGCAGCAGACTTCAGGTGACAGGCAGGATTCCTTTACTTTAGAAGAAGTTGTACATAATTTGGGGGTGGCAGGGGTATAGTACAGCTTTGTGTGTGTGTGTGTGTAGATACATGAATTTTATGATAGAGCAGCCATTATTTGGGTTCTCCGTTTCTGTCAGGGTGCAGATAAAGCGCATACTATGAGATGAGGAATGCAGTTCTGCATTATTCCCAGCATGGAGTTACCAGTTTTAGTGGAGAACGCACGTACTTCCAAAGCCTCTGGTAGTCCTCAGATTGGAAACAGAGTACCCATAAATTGTTGATACTTGCTACATTAGAAGTTTATTTAAAAAGTGAAAAGAATGCAAGCCTTTTGGCTTGGTTGGGGAACCTGGGGAAGGAGACAGAAAAGTGTGTGCTGAGGGAGAGCTGTCTTGTTAGTGTGAAAGATGAAAAATAAAGTGTAAATGTTGCAGTGAGATTTGCTAATGGCTCTGAGTCTGCTGCTTCTTCCAGAGAGCTACACATCTAAGAACTCTGAAGACGACGAATCCACAAAGGAGTCAAAGCGATTGATTCGAAAACGTCGGCGAAGTACAGACGACTATTCCGAGGAGGAAGGAGAGGATGAGGAGGAAGAAGGGAAGCCTGTCCGCAAACGCCTGAATCGAATCGAGACCGACGAGGAAGATACCTGCGAAAACGCGAACGACGATGCAGAAACCCCCGCTCCTGCAGAGAAGCTGCCAGCAGCACAAGCCCCCCAAGACAACCCCAAGAAGCACTGCTACCGGATAGAGAGCGATGACGAAGATGACTTTGATAATGTAGGGAAAGTAGAGAGCCCTTTGGACTACAGCCTGGTGGATTTGCCTTCCACCAACGGACAGAGCCCAGGGAAAACCATTGAGAACTTGATTGGCAAGCCAAGCGAGAAGACCCAGGCCCCCAAGGACAGCACAGCCAGCGCCAGCCTGGCGCCCAACGGGACAGGGAGCGGGCAGGAAGCGGTAGGGCCGGAGGAAGATGAAGATGAACTTTTGAGAGTGACTGACCTTGTTGATTACGTCTGTAACAGTGAACAGTTATAAGACTTCCATTTTTGTGCTAATTTATTCCACGGTAGCTCATACCAGCGGGCCAGTTATTAAAAGCTGTTTTATTTTTCCTAGAAAATTCTCCACTACAGTATCACTTTCTAGAAGCAAGAATTTCACCAGTCCTGCAGTCTTTCTGTGAAGTGACCAGTTTTGAACTTTGAAGTTGAATTGCTGTAAATTCCCTCTCTTAACTCCCCTTCTCCTTCCAAGTCCATGGTCCTGGGTAATTTCACTCACAAAAACCTTATAACAACAAGAGATTTGTATATTTTTGACTTTATATTTCCTGAGTGCATACAAATTTGTGGAAATGGGTGGCCTAAGAAAGCATTCCAAATCAGTCAGGGCCCAAACGGGAACTGGGGTGGGTTTGGCTCAAGGGGTGGGGGGATGGGAGGGGGGTGGTGCAGAAGCACTTGTGCTTTAGCTTTTTCATATGAGATATATATTATATTTAAATGTTCACAACTTAGATTACAACTTAACAGACAGTTAAAAGCAAAATTAATGTCTGTACTGTCGCATTTTGTGAGTTGTAGGTTAACATACCATAGCTCATTTTAGTAATCATCTTCATGGAAGCAGTTTGATTTTAATACTGGAGGCAAACAGAATTATTAGAGGCCAAGAAGGTACCATAAACAAGAACTCTGCTATCCATTATGACTTGCAGACTTTCCTAATAAACATCCTTTAAAGTGTTTGTACAGTGAAGTGTACTGTAATGAAGTTTTTGACAGCTGAAACACTCTAGCCATGAATTTCTAAAGCGATCTCATGCACAGTTCATCAGATGGCCTTCAATGCACAGTGTCTAGTGGGAGGACGTATTGATGTCAAGTTAGTCTGTAAGCTGGATGTCAAGTAAGTCTGTAAGCACTGCAAACTTTTACAGACAAAGGAACCCTGCGGTCGCTGCCCGGCCACGTGAGTTTCACCACCAGTTGGAGTATTCTGAACAAAATGTGTTTGTACAAACGGCATTGACCGCAGAATGACAGTGCATCAGAGGATGGAGGGATTTTCAAATAAACCATGACTGGTCCATTCATGCCCTTAATATCTACTTCAAATTGAAGTAAACAAATGGAACAGTTTTCCTTTTGGAGGTTTCCTGTTTGGGGTTTGTGTGTGTTTTCGTTTTGGTTTTACTTATCTGCCTGGATGTATTAGCAGGTTTTGAATGTAGTTGTTGGCCTTTGGCCATTAGAATTTTCTTAAAATACATTTTAATAACTGTCATGTGACCAACTGATTTCAAGAAGGCAGAGTTTCTGAGAGAAAACGCTTGACTCCAAGACATCAACTTTTGAGCAGGCATGGAGTGATATATGTTTTTATTCAAGGGGAAAAAAAAGACAATGGAAGAATAAAAACCCCACCAAATCAACATGGGGCACATCAAGAGCATTCAGTTTTCTCTTTACTCTGGTTAAGATGCAGGCTGTAGCATTTGTATGTGTTATAGGACACAGACAGCTCAAACAGATCTGCCAAACATTGAAATCCAAAAAGGTCGCATCTATTAATCCTTTTGCTCTGAGATTTGGATTTTTGACTGGTGTTTATGTCCATTGCTGGCAATGGATGCACCAAAACTGCTGCTGCCACTGAGGAGTGAGTTCTCCTTTCCTGCCCCACCTGATTCCCTTCCATTATATTGTATTTACTAGTCAGTCATTAAGCACTTCTGTTTTCTTGTAATAAAACCAGCATTAGGCCTTTACTAAATACCTCTCTAGAAAACCTAGATCCAAAATTTACCTACCTTCTGGCCTTTAAAGCCTTGGTTTTGTTTCCCCACCTCTTTCTCCACAAGGTCTGTCAGAACCACTCCGTGACTCTTACTTGTTTGGGTTCTAGCAGTGCACATATCGTGCTATAAAACTAGGATCAGAAAGATGCAAAAAGATGGAACTTGCTCATTATCTGCTGTGCTAAGCAAGCTTGTGATTAAAAACAAAGAAATCACTCTCTACATGACAATTTAATTTCATCAAAGATTAAACGTTTTCCTACCTTACTGATGTTAAGAATTAACAGTTAAATGATTAAAATGGGGTAGTGAAGAGCCACAGAAGCTTAGAATGAGTTCTTAAGAGCATATGTAGCGTTTTAAGCTACTCTAGTGCTTTTCTTTGCCTAGGTGATGCATAAATGTAGTGCTTCTAAATTCTAATATACTTGTGTTTTAGAACAAGTAAGAACATAAGGGTTCCACTTGTCCATGGTAGTAGCTGATGAGCATTTTAAATACTTGTAGTGCAAACTGATTCACATGCAGCAACACTGTGCAATCGATGGTTCCTCATTTGTTTTGGCAAGGCCATATTTTTCTTTGCTGCCTGATGGAGCCTTTTGGTATCTGATCAAACATTCTTGCTTGTAGAGTCAACTCCAAATGCTAAATACTTAGTGGGCAGGTAATTGTGTATGTAAGAAAATACAAAAAAGTCACAATTCTGGATATACCAATCAGGAAGACATTTGAGTACTGTGTTACAGTTATGTAAAAGCAGGAAAGACCAGGAAGCAAAATAGGAGCATTGAAGCTAGCATCAGAAATGTCATGTTTTAAAAATGGCCAGTTGCTAGCAAATTGTACTTTCTATAGGTTTCTTCTCAAAAGCAACTTTTCTGTCTTCTAAGAAGTCACCGTTGGTACCTGAGATGGCTTCATCCCACAGGATCTAGAGTTCCTCCTTAGATCAGTGGGAATGGTGTGCAAGGAAAAACTGCAAAAAATGCTCTGGAAAGTATTACCATTTTAAAACTTGTTATTTTTGTCATTTTTAAGGCTTCCTGCGTGGTGGAAAATGTATCGTCTCCCATTTGGGAAGATGACACTTTCTGACAAGAGGCCAGCTATCACACAGGGTTCATGCTGTTACAGTACGTGTATGTGATTCCAGAGTGAAAATGTCTTCCTGGTGTCCTTACAGTCTTGTGCCCTTCTGTGCTCAGTGTGAAATCAGAAGTTAGTTGTCTTTGAATAGTGATTTTCAGGTGTAACTTTGGGCTTAAAGCTTGAACCGTATGGGAAACAGGCCGGGGATTGTTTTTAACAAGAACAAGCAGCTACTGGCTGAACATGCAAAGCATTTATTCAGCACACTCTTGTTTATTCCACACAGGTTGTAACTAAACGCTTTGTCTTTTTTTACCTGCAAGCTCTTCTGTGTATAACTGACTGGGGGGAGAGCTGATTTCTATGTGTAGTCTAAGTAGCACTGCTGGGTAGAAGAACATATAAATCAAGTGGAGAAGTGGATTTTTTTGTGCCACCAAGATAAATGCTGGCTGTTTGCTTCCCTGTGTGGGGCTTCTGTGACTCAGCGACAAAAAGCACATAAGCAGGGCCACTCTGCAGTAATGAATGGGGTGTGTTAATCGAAGCAGAAGGGGGATAGAATTAACGACTGGGTTGGTTTCACCACAGTTGCTGTCTTCTGGTTGTTGAGTCTGATAAACCTGAGCATATTCTTGATATAAAATGGAAAATTACATCACATTTAACAACCCTTAGTTAGCAAGGTCATTTCTGAACAATCAATTCTTTGATACTTTCATTTTGTACATGCTGAATTACATTATGAAATCACTGCATTTTCCTGATTATTTTTTTGCATGAAACAATTGCTCTGGTCTAGCAGCGCTTAAGAGGAATGAGATGCTTTTTTCTAAAAAGCTCATTTTTGAAGTGTCGCCTTCAAGATTTTGCTGTATTAAGTGTCTCGGTTACTCTCCATATTATGGAAACTAATGACTTAGTTGGACTTGTTTTCTGTTCACTTCTGTTTTCTAATTGCTGTGTTTGCTTGGTGAGAGATCTTACATTGAGAAGCTCAAGGGGCAGAAGATGTATGTTCACAAAAGAAATTGTATGGTAGCGGTACACTTATTCTGATTTCTCTTCACATCTATTATTTGAACTACACTGGTATCCAGATGCTGCGTCTGTTTAATAATTTTAATCCTTCATTGTCAGGGGGTCCATTTCATACCTCTGTTTTCAGGTGCTTATAACATGGTTTTCAGTTTTCTTCAGTAGGAAGCTCTAGTCTAAACCTTCCAGTAATGATTTCAAATCACATATTTTTACAAACTTCTTTTATGAAAAGTAAACAAGAAGTTTTTACGGCACCTGCTTTTTTAAATTCACTTTGTACACAGTGATTTAAATAAATCATGGCAGTAGTGCTTGCCCCCAGAACTGGTCTGACAAAGAGATTTGTATCACCTGATTCAAAAAGGTTTTATATAGGCCTTGAAAGTTGGGTTTGATACATGTGCAGTGACTAATATTCACAGACTTGTAATGTGGTTCTGATGTGCAGTGTGCACCCTAGATATATATTAGCATTTGATGTATGCTTCTGATTTGGTGGGTATATAAAATCCTTAAATATATATAAATATATGTAGAAGATCAAGTATCTTCAAACAAAACAGTAACTTTGGGAAAAAATGTGTTGAATATGGTGTGGGAATCTCTAGAAATGAGGGAGCAGAATTTTGCAATTCCTTAAGTGTTTAAAACTTCCATAGAAGCATTTAGGATATTGTCTGAAGTCAGGATTTTCAGGATCAAGACCACATTTCCTGGTAGTCTCTTCTTCCTCCCCTTCCCTAACAGTCAGCATAAGGACTGTATCTCACTTTAAATGTTGGAAGGCAGAAAGTAAAAAAATCCAGCAGAAATTATCCATTTGTTATTTAGTTTGGGGTGGGGTTTTTTGGTTTTTTTGTTTTTTTTTTTCTGGTATATCCTGATGTTAGAAAAATTCTGTGACTAATTTTTGATGCTTTACCCAGTCTGAGACCTAACGGAGAGCTCTGGCTTCAGAAATATTTATCAGCTGGAAATTATTTCTGGAGACTCAGCAGTTGGGGTATTAAGGATTACTGGTCACTTTGGAAAGTCCCATCACTTACCAAGCCCTTATTTTCGATTAGGTGTAACTAACTGAGATAGTTCCAAACAACAAAAACGTGGGAATGATTGTCCCAACACTTCAGAGTAATTTAACTTACTTTGTATATTGCAAAAGATGTATATTGCTTAGTAAAAGACATAAAAAAAAGATTATGTCGAGCTTCTGGGGGAAAGAAAACACTCTGAAGTACTTAAGTTTTTATAGTTGAATCTGTGGTGAAAAGCCTCTCGATTCAACTTCAATTGAAAGCAAGTCCTACAACTTGGGTTTTTGACTATCATCTTGTAAGTGCTGGTGCCCCACACCTGAGCTGAGGAGCAGGAGAGGGGACAGCATTGCAGTTGGAGGGGCACACGTGCCTGCCAATCGATCTGCTGTTGCTCCATACAACCCCAAAGGTTGCTGAGGAGAGCTGAGCGGCGGCGTGGCTCCGTTTGCTCGGCTGGTTTACTTCGTGCACTTTGCAGCACTTTGTGTATAGTCAGTCTCACTGGTTCCCCAGGTGCAGACTGAGTCACTCGCTCCTGCTGTTTGGATGCTTGTTCCAATAACAGGGGGAGATGGGGAATGGATGGAGGGAAGTGGAACGGAATAGTGTGTATGCAGACCCATGCCATTTGCAAGACAGGTCTTGGACTAGCTTAGAAACTACTTGTGACTTGCTCTTTAAAGGCTGGATTTCCAAAGGAAGGTCTCCATTTAGGAGAATCATCCCGATACCCTCCTTTTCTCATCCTGGTTTTCAAAGTAACTGGAAAACGTACTTGATGTCTCCTTCCTTGAGGGAATAAATAATGTTCCTCCATCAGTGCAATGTGGATGTGGAAAAAGTTAGGATCAGTCTGTAGAATATTATGACAATGTTTTTCTCTAGGGATGACAGTCAGAGTCCGCACAGTGTGCTTTCTTGTTTGTTCCTCTTACTGTGTCCCACACAACTGAACTTGGATCAGTCTGTCAGAACTTCAGTGATTCTACAGGGATAAAGTCTTTCTGCAGAAACATATGATAGACCTAGTAACCAGTGCACTGTTTGTTAGTTAGAACAGATAAAAGTCCTTAATAGATACTAATCTGCCACTCACGGTGGTGGTAGAAAAGGAAGTCAAATCATAAAGCTGTAAGCCTTGTTTAGTTTTCCATTTTGTACTCATCATATGGACTCTAAAATCTTGTACAGTACCTTACTCCTATCCTGTATTCATTCAAAGGATGCTCCTCCCCCTAACTGGCATAAAACCGCCGTGTTGCCAATGCAGCTGCTGGTTCCTGCCCGTGTTTCACAGCCCTCCTGCTGCAGCCAGGAGAGGGATGTGACCGATCCAAACGCATCACGTCACCCCTCCTGGGTGCAGGGCAGTGCTCACACAGGCACAGATCCTGTCCATGAGACAAACGTTGGGGATTCTCCGTGTCCCATGTGGATGCTTACCCTCCAGTATTCTTTTGAGAACTGGATCAAATCTGCCGGATAGGTCTCTTAAAATTTAAGATATGCTTACATGAAATACAGTTTTGTCTTGCTCCTGTGTGCTGTTTGTATGTTTGCAAAGACACCTTGAGTTCCTTAAAAATGGTCTCCACAGCTGGCCTCATCTTCTGTTTTCTTTCTCTAAAGAGTTACCACAGTAAAGTTCCACAAGCTGAGCTCCTTATGTAGAGTTTAATCCTTGCATTTTTTGAGTCCTGAACCTTGTTTTTTTCGGTTTCTCTTCAATCACGACTTGCTACAATATCAAAGGGAAAGGACCGAGGGGACACACACTGTGTGTGTGGGAAGGGGGGGAGATACCTTGAAAAAACTGGAAGTGTTATTCTTGTTGCACATAAATTGGGTGGTGCTTTCACTGTCTTTTCCCTCCCACTGGTAATATCACGTGCATGTAAAACATGCTGCGTTAAAACTTTTTTAAATGGAAATCATGGTGGCATAGTGCTCAAAGGGTTAACTGCAGTTTATTAACAGCTAATGTTTTTAGATTTGCAGTACACAACTGTTTAAATACTGTATTCCTTGTAAATGAAGTAAGAAAAAATGTTAAGGCTGGTGCCAATATTTTTGTTAAAGAATTGTTCAGCGTTGTCTCTCACTACAGTCTGGTCAGAACTCTTTGTGTATAAGCTGGGCCTGAAGCCATTTTATAGCTTGTAGGCCTAATTGTGTAACTTTTCTTTCATAATGGTTTTGTTATAATATCTACTGTCATTTCTTTCATATAAATATGACATGTAAATTGTCATAATAAAAAAAAAATTGAAATAACTTGATGTACTAAGTATAATGTGTATTGCAGATACAAGTGCTTTTTAATGGGCATTACACGTGCACATACCTTTTTTAGTTTTAGAACAAGCACTGAGTAATGGCTGCTGTGTATTGCTTCAGCCCGTGATGGTGCCACTGCCTGCCACGGGAATGGGCAACTCATGGTTTATGTTGGTTTTGTTATGGCAGCTCAACTGACAGAGACTTTCTTTCTTTGAGCAGCTCTGGCTGATGGTGGGGAAGACCTGATAGATTTGTTTTTGCAGTCACGATGGTTTTCCGTGTGTGTTCCATCTTCTATATAATTTTTATATCTTACCTCATAATGATGTTGTGGTCGCTTGACAAAAACCAGTGTGCCTGCAGCTGGCACTGTACCCAGGCAGGCTGTTCCAGCAGACAGCCGTGAAGTGTCTCTGTGGTCCTCCTGACAGAAGAGCCAGGTTTTTATTTAGGCTGAGATGTGTAAAACCTGGAAAAAATGGGGAAAAAAATGGAAGTCTGCAGAGACGCACTGAAGCAGCAGATGTTCTGACACGTGGCAATGGACACGGATGATATTTCGGGACTTTAACAGGTGAAAGTCAGGGAGAAAGAAACAAATTGAAGAAGAGAGTGGCTTCTCTGTGTGAATTGCTGAAGCTTGTCAATCTTTATTTTGAATGTGTCTGTGGCTGCAGTCAAGCTGCTGCGTGTTCCTGTGGTGATGAGAAATTGCTGTGAAATCCATCCTCTTTCTCCAAATCCACTGCCAAAATTTTACACTTCCATTTTTAACAGATTCTGGGTGTCTAAGTCTGAACTGGCCACCTGATGGCAGGCAGTGCTGTGGAGAGAAACAAGCTCCCCTGGATGGTGAGTCCTGCCTTCTGTCCTAAGGTGACTCTTAACCCTGTGAGGGTACCTGCTGCTCTCCATTGCTTCTGAACACGACCGTGGTTGACTAAATCACTGTTGGACATCCAGTGTTCAGACGTCAGTGTGGGGCCGGATCCTAACTCACTTCTTAAAGCTCTTACAGCTGCAGAAAAGGGTTTTCAGTTAATGCCATTCTGTTCCATTCAAACTTAGAGGAAATGTCTTCCCCCTCTAAGCTTCTGTTAGGTGCAGCACTCAGTACCCTGGTGTGAAGTGTCTGGATCATGTAAACAAGGAAGATGTGGATTTCTCCTCCTCCTTTAATGCCTCATCCTCAAAACCAACTTCCTGCCTGGGCTTAAACCATCCTTTTTCCCATTTTCTTTTGGAAGAGTGGTATGCCACAGAAGAAGGACTCATATTTGCATGCAGGGAGAGAAATGAACTCTGTACTGCTCCACTGCAGTGGCTTCAACCAGCAGTAATTCAACCCCAACCACTCAGAAATCTTAATTTATAACAACCTGAAGTTGTTGTGTGATTTGGAGTTAACTACAAAGGTGGTGAGAACTCTCTGTTGGTGATGTGACAACCACATTAGGTAAGAGGGGGTGGACATGAACAGGAGCATTGCTTTATAACCACTAAGTGTAGTGAATGGTGTTTCCATGTATTTGGATTTCTTCCCACCAGCTGCCACACTCTGATCTGTGTTCATGGATAAACTGTACATTTTTGTTTCCAGTTGACCACTTGTCTTGGTGTGGCAAACTTGAAGATGGTTGAGAAATTCCCCTTTCCTCATCTCCTGTTGCCTCTGTTGGTTTTTTTTTCCTAGGTATTCCAGCAGTGCTTAAATACCATTTGATTATGGAATTTGCTTTTATTTCAGTCTAGGTGATTATTTGTATGAGTAACAATTATTTGCATTATTATTTGCATTATTAAAATCCAAAATGGGTAGGCATGGTTGAGAAGCTTTCCAAAGCATTATCAATAGCTCAGCCTAAGAGAACCATGTTACGTTCTGCTCTTTGCTATCCAAGACCATAGCTAGAAAAGTCCAGAGAAGGAGAAGATGGAGACCTGATCTTGTTTACAATTGGTTTATGTTTGTGAGAACCTGCGTTTGCACATGGGTAGGTAAATGACTCCTAAAAAGTAAATTTAAACTGATAAAAGGGAAGATTAACATCCATGACAAGCTAACAACTTGCATGGGCTCTTGGTATGTTGCTATGGCAGGAGCATTTGTCATCCTGAAAAGTCAGGGAGAAGAGATGTTTGCAGTGGTGCTGTCTCACCGATGGTGTTATCAGGAGCATCCCCTGACAGAGATGTACTTCACTGATGTGTCAGTAATCCCTGTTTCTCCCTGCAGTAGCAAGAGAAATTATGTAAATCCGGAGGAAGAAGCAGGGCCAGTGCTCGTGAGGGGGTGGCAGCCTTGCCGTCCCTGCAATGTGCTGTCCTGAGACACCCCCAGCTCAACAGGTACTGCGAGTGTCAGGCTCCTGACCCCAACTTCATCACTGCTGCGGGAAATCAGCTGCGTACCCTTTAAGAAATTCAGGTACTTGTGATTTTCTTTTTCTTCTCTCTGTGTATTTATGAGACACTGGGTGCTGGTCACCCACCAAAAATTCCCTTTCCAGCATCCAATAATGGTAATTGAAAAGCCGCTGTATTTGTCTTTCCCTCTGTCACCTGTCCGGCGAGACTTACAGGCTAAAATAAGTATGACAGAGATCAAGAAGCATTTGGACAAATTCTCTCAAAGAACATGGTGTGATTCTTGTGGTGTCCTGTGCGGGGCTGGGAGATGGACTCGATGATCATTGTGGGTACCTTCCAATTCAGTATATTCAACGGTCCTACAACTGCTCTCGGTACTTTCAATTATGGAATCTGAACGTTTTGGGTTGGAAGGGACATTAAAGACCGGTTCCAGCCATCTAGTTCCAAACCCCCTGCCACGGGCAGGGACACCTTCCACCGGACCAGGTTGCTCGGAGCCCCATCCAACCTGGGATTGAACACTTCCAGGGATGGGGCATCCATACTTCTCTTGGCAGCCTCTGCCACACCACCCCCACAGGGAAGAGTTCCTTCCCAATATCTAATCTCACTCTGCCCTCTGTCAGTTTGAAGCCTCTTCCCCTTGTCCTATCCCAGACCGTGGCCGCAGCACGGGAGCGCAGCGGTGACACGGCGTCCCGGGGGCGGTGACACGGCGTCCTGGGGGCGGTGACATCGCGTCCCGGGGGCGGGCACACCGCATCCTGGGGGCGGTGACATCGCGTCCCGGGGCGGGCACATCTCGTCCCGGGCGGAACCGCATCACAGAGCGGCGCGTTCCGCTTCCGGCGGCCGCGATGGTGGAGCAGGGCGGCGGCGGCGGCGCCATGAGCTTCCTCAAGCGCTTCCCGCCGCCGGCCGACGGCGTCCGGCACCAGCAGCCGGACACGGAGGCGCTGCTGGCGGGGCGCAGCCTGGGCGCCGGCACCCTCTACATCGCCGAGAGGTGCGGGCTGCCCGGGACGGCTCTGAGGGGCCCGGGATGGGGGGTTCGGCTGAAGGGGCCGTGGTGTGGGGGAGGCCCTCAGGGGCCGTGAGGCTCTGCGGGGCGTCCCGCTGCTCCTGCTCGGTTTACACCGGGCAAGAGGGAGCAGCACGGCCCGGGACCCGGCTGGCTGGGGCGTTCGGGGCCGGGCTGGATGGGGCTTGGAGCAGCCTGGTCTGGTGGGAGGTGTCCCTGCCCACGGCAGGGGCTTGGAACGAGATAGCTGTGAGGTTGCTTCGCACCCAAACCATTCTGTGAAACTCGGCATGGTGGGGAAATGTGCACTTGCAGCCCACAAAGCCAGTTACATCCTGGGCCACGGCGAAAGCAGCGTGGCCAGCTGGGCAAGGGAGGGCATTCTGCCCCTCTGCTTTTGTGAGACCCCACCTGGAGTGCTGCATCCAGCTCGGGGGCCCCCAGCATAAGAGGGACCTGGAACTCTTGGAGCGAGTCCAGCGGACACCACAAAGTTGGTAAGGGGACTGGAGTACCTCTGCTGCGAAGACAGGCTGAGAAAGCTGGGGTTGCTCAGCCTGGAGAAGAGAAGGTTGTGTGGAGACCTCGTAGCAACCTCCCAGTATTGGAAGGGGCATGCAGGAAAGCCAGAGAGGGGCTCTTTGTTAGAAACTGTAGTGATAGGAGAAGGGGGGATGGCTTGAAACTGAAAAAAAACATTAGATGAGATATTAGGGAGAAATTCTTTACTGTGAGCGGGGTGAGACTGGCAAGTTTGGCCAGAGAAGCTGTGGATGTCCCATCCCTGGAAGTGTTCAAGGCCAGGTTGGATGGGGCTTTGAGCATCCTGGTGTAGTGGAAGGTGTCCCTGCCCAAGGTAGGGGATTGGAACTAGATGATCTTTCAGGTCTTTTCCAACCCAAACCATCCTATAATTAAAATCACAGCAGCTCTCCTTTTGTGGCAGGGGAGTAGACGGGGCTGTTGGGTTTCTGCTGCTAATAACTGCTGTGGTTCTGTGACGCCTTTCATGTTGCATTAATCACGTGGAGACTGTTCTTACTAGGCAGAAATCAGTCTGGTTATTCTGGAAGATGTTATCTGAGCTCTTTATGGTCTCCTTTCGATCCTCCCTACATTGTATAGCTCAGGGAGACAGCTCAATGATTAAAACAGCCTAATTTTCTTTAACCATGGAAAAGTACTCATAGTATATTCTGCAGCTGAAGAGTGTTGTTGGAACAAAAACGTCGTTTAAAATGTGCACTGAGGAGTGAATTGTCTTTTAAAAACCTCAGACTAGGAAACTTTTATGAAATGGCCAATATTGCTGGAGGAGCTTTTGCCGCACCTGAGCTTGTTAGTGATGTGTTAGAGAGGAATCTCTCTGGAATTTTGTTCACCATTTTATTTAGTTTGGTTACAGCTGCCGGGACTTCTGTTCGTGTGTAACGTTGAGTTTCCTTATAAGTTGCTTTCAGTAGACTTTTGTGTGAGGCACCTACAGGGCTGCCAGCTTCCTCTCCTTGTGTTTCAAGTGCATCACAGAGCTTCCACCAGAGTCACTTGCTGGGAATGAACAGAAAGCTCCAGTGTTTGCAGGGGTACCATGGGAGAACAGAGCACCTAGGAGCACAGTGTGGTTCTTGATCCATGTAATTACTCTCCACCAGCAGCTGTGAACATTGAGGACTGGCCAGTTGAAGCTAGGAAGTAAATTCCTTGCTCCGACTGCACTAGCCCTTGCTCTCAGTCAGATTTTCTAAGGTGAGGAGTCTTCTGTGACCTTTCCATTGGTTTCGTCCTGCCACAAAAGCTTGTGAATGCTGAGTTTTGCACATGGTGGAAGTCTTGCTTTCTGGCCGTGAGTATTTCTGTTCACTGCGTGACATCATTGATCGCAGGCACCCAGATCTAGTTTGAGTTTGATTTCTCAGTGTCTAGAAAGATGTTGATTGTTCTGATGTGGAGGAGGCAGCATCCTGGTGGTGACATCCTGTGCTGTCTCTTGCTGTGGTTAGGGGTGAGAGTGAAAGTGGGGGAAGCAGAGGCTGTGGCATGTAAGTTGTGAGTGGAGGAGTACCCATAACCTGGCTCTGCTGATCACAGAACTGGCTGTTTTTCTACATACAGGCTATGCCCACATCAGATCTATAATCCTCTAGGAATTATGATACTGACTTGCCTTTCAGTGTCCTCTTTGTCTTGGAAAACCACATTTAATAGCTTGAGTTACAAGTCTCACTCTGGAACCTCTGTAGTTGTCTTTGGAATGATAGATAACTGCAGGAAGGAGAAATTAAGAGTAGGGAGGGAAATTCAGCGTTTAGTGCAAATGTGATAAAGCTGTGATGTGTTTAGGGTTCTTAGGTTCACATTCTTTAAGCAAAGGTGTCTTTTACCTCAGCCATGAGTTAATGCTGTTGCAAAGTCCTGTTCAGGCAGGCCCAGGACCGTGTATGCCTGGAGAGTGGGCTAAGTGCCTCGTCCGCAGTTACTCACTTTTTGGGGTTGGTTTGCTTTTCCGCAGGCTCGAATCAGGTACCGTGGATTCCTCTGTTAGTTTCTAACTTGTCTCTTCTTTTTTCCTCCCTCGTTAGTCGCCTGTCTTGGCTGGAGAACTCGGGAGTTGGCTTCTCCTTGGATTACCCCACCATTAGTTTACATGCCGTCTCCAGGGACCTGAGCGCCTACCCACGGGAGCACTTGTACGTCATGGTGAACGCCAAGTTCGAAGGTATGCCTGGAGCATTCTTGCTGCTCCCACGCAGCCCTGACTGACAGGATTTCCTCCTCAGAAAGAGGAAATGTTGATTTTGAGTAATTTAAGTAATTGCTTGTATTTTCTTTTTTATTTTCCTGAAGGATAGTAATTTTAGAAGCACAGCTTTGCATTTGTTTAGAGTCACTTCTTTACAGTTCTGCTCTCAGCTTGTGGCTGTGTACATTGAAGCTGCTGAGAATCAGTTCTCTGCCCTCTTACACTGTTTTAAACAATTTAGTTCCTCTGCCAGTCTCCCTGTGATTCCATCTTGAGTACGTTTTTTTCTTTATTGAATTTATGTTAATGTTGCTGCCCTCTCCAGGCTTGATGAATTCCTGCTGTTTCCCAGCCAGGGAACTTTTCATTCATTTTCTCCCACAGCTTAGTTAAAAACAAACAAGAAAAGGCAACAGGTCATGTTACCAGGCTTTAATGGATCTTTGTATATTGCCCACAAAACACACCTGTTTGACCATTCTTGCTTTGAGATAGAGAAAGTAAGCTTTCTGTTTTGTTGTTTGTAGGAAGATTGTATTTTTATATGTATGTTAATATTTTTCTTCTGGCAGCCCTGTTAATATTTTAAGTGTGTCAAAAACTGCCACATAAATTGAAGATTAACGAGTGTTAGGTGTGGAGCAGGTCTTCTTTTCCCCTTTGTGCATATTGGTCATCATAGCTAAAGGTTAAAATCTGGCATTTAATTTTTTTTTTAACATTCCAAATTAATTCCAAAAAATAATGACAAGACCCTGAGGAGGTGGAGGCACTTTTAAGTTATTAATGTTCTTCATTATTTCCTTCTCTTGTGTTACTAATGTTCTCTGACAGTCTGTCACTACAAATAATAAGAGGACATTTGCATACACCTCTTGGTTCTTCTGCCTCATTTTCCTTCAACTGTGGTTATTTTGAAGTAAATTGAACCTCATCTGAAGAAAGATACTGTTTCTAGCTTTTAATTAATTCTGATTATGGCGTTTGAAAATATGGATATCCTGTGAAAGCCCTTATCTAGAAATCCTTAATAGACCAATTTTTTGTGGGTATTTTTTTGTGTGTATATTTTTTAGTATATTAACTCTACATACAGGAGATCTTCCACAGAAAGTAAGTTTTACTTTCAAAGTCTAGCTCTGGCCTGCAATTTCAACTGCTGAATAGTGTTAAACCTTTCCACTTAGTTTGCTGCAGGAGTCTTCATTCTCAGTTGTGCAGAGTACATTTTGTTCTTCCTCTGAAAGTTTTGCGTGTGCTCTCTGCGTGTTTGTGCCTTGTCCTCACCCCTTTTTTAGAAAAAGGCACTCAGAGGTTGATGGCATTGAAAACAAAGAGCTGGACTCAACAGTAACAAGCTGTGCCTGCGGGTGTCAGCTGGAAAAGGACTGGGTAGCTTCCTTGCACACTTCATTTTTGGGGCAGCTGGCTGGCAGCTTCTTGGCGGCTTCGTATTCTTGGTGGTGCCAGTTTTGTGTGTGATAAAAACCACTCTCAGTGGAACAGCCTCTTCTCCCATACCAAATAATTGTGCACTTTTGAGGCTGTCAGTGCAGTGCCCCCAGCCCCGAAGTGAGGAGCTGCAGCCATTTTTGTGGGGTTTTTATTCACAGAAAGTAAAACACCACACTGATGCTTATTTATTCATGTACGTGGCGTACGGAAGTCAGGAAGCACCGCAGTTGTCACTGGCTCTGGGGGCACTTTGTACTTCTGACATCTTGCTGGCTGACTAGGAATGTTGGAAATGCAGCAGAGAGCCTCTGCACATATCAGAGTCCCCTGTGAGGGGCTACACTGGAAGCTAGCTGATTTCATGACAGTAATGTTAAGGATGTGTAAAAAAATCCATGTGATTTAAAAAATTGTAACAATTGCAAATTGGGGAGTTTTGAGCACAGTTGTTTTTAATAAGACTCAGACAATTTTCCTGAAATACATTAATGCATTATGTGACCAGTACAGAAATCTTAAGCCCTAAAGTTATAAACAGAAGTTTTCCTGTGTATTGCAAGTGTTGAGGTGCTGTGAGAGGGCCTCATGTATCAGTGTGGGTCTTGGAGTCTCGTGGGGTTTTTTGGGAGAACAGAGTGGAGGTTTTGTGCCTCTCTTAGTTTGTTTTTGATTTGATTATGTGTGTGTTCCTGAAAGAATGACTTTTTTTTTTTTTGACAAAATAAACATATTCCTTCTAAATCTTTTGATTTCCTAAAGAGGAGACAAAAGAGGCTCCCATGACTGAAGGGGAGGAGGACGACAGCGATGATGACGTTGAACCGATTGCGGAATTCAGATTCGTACCTAGCGACAAATCAGCCTGTAAGTGAGAATGGGAATTGTGTTTTACTTTGGAGTCCTGGTTATATGTGGAAGACACTGGGGTGTAGAGAGGTAAATACCATGTTCCTTCAGTGTCCTTCTCTAATGACTTGATTCCTGTGTGCTGGAAAGAGCAAAGCAAATTGTTTTGTCTGGCTTGAAGATGGACTCTTTCAAGCAGCTGCTTCTCAAGGAAAATTCCAGTGCTTTAAAATAGAAACTGTTGAGTATAAATACACAACATGGATAACCTCGCTTACATACATTTGCAGAGAATATGTATGGCAATGTCTTTTTAATTACAAATTCAGTGATATTTGAGTCAGTGACAATTTCATTAGAAACATGCTAATGCCCTGACACTACCACTGGAAAGCTGTCATATCCTGTCCAGTGTGGAGCTTACAGTTGGATTCAAGTTTTAGGAATCTGATGGATGAGATGCTGCAAGGATTCCTGCAGTGGGTAACCACAGACAGAATTGTCCAGGGATAAACCTTTATCATCGATGAAATAATGCAGAAGTGCTGTTAAGAGGCTGAAGCACCAGGCTGGATCTCTGAAACCTGATTTGTTTCTTACATGGCTTCTGGCTTGTTGGATGATGTTTTCAAATGTTTTTGAATTCGGTTGTGGTTCTGCTAAAGGAGTATTTTGACTCCTTGTGATCACTCGGAGCGGGGTTTCTTGCTGTTGCTTTGGGGTGCTGGTGGAGGTTTGTGTTCACTTGTGTCCCTGCAGTGGAAGCCATGTTCTCAGCGATGTGTGAGTGCCAGGCCCTGCACCCAGACCCGGACGATGAGGACTCGGACAACGATTACGAAGGGGACGAGTACGATGTTGAGGCCCGCGGTTGGTAACAGTTGCTTCTTTTGAAATACCTGCCAGCACTTGGACACCTGGTATCTGTCATAATTGTTTATTACTCATCTTGCCTAAACATCCCTTTTGTCACAGGCATAGTATAGAAATTCAAAAACCTGCAGAAAACCTGTAGTTTAGCTGTTGCAAATCACAGGGATTCAGCGCACAGACACAAAGAACAGCCTTTCCTGTTCCCAGTGGCTGTGCTAGCCCGGGTTCAGTGCCCATGCTGCTGTGCGTGTGGTCAGTTCACATTGCTGTGTGTATTCTGTACCTGATGTAAGCAGCTTTTTAATCTCACTCCGTTAATCTGAGCATAATTTGCCCAGCTGCTCCCCTATTCCTCCACCTCGGCATATTTCTGGCTCCTAAACTTAGGTCTGCTAAACATAAACTTGTTTTTGCAGAGCTAGAACAAGGTGACATCCCGAGCTTTTACACATACGAAGAGGGACTGTCACATTTAACCGCAGAAGGCCAGGCCACGCTGGAGAGGTTAGAAGGCATGTTAGCCCAGTCTGTCAGCACCCAGTACAACATGGCTGGAGTGAGAACAGAGGACTCCATAAGGGAGTTTGAAGGTAAGACATGCTTTTGTTTTTCTAAAGAATATGCCTTCATCAGCGGCACTGCCAGTGGGATCGAGTGCCCCCTCAGCAAGTTTGCAAACACCAAGCCGAGGGGTGTGGTTGACACTCCTGAAGGATGGGATGCCATCCAGAGGGTCCTGGACAAACCTGAGGAGTGGGTCAATGGGAACCTCATGAGGTGCAGCAAGGCCAAGTGCAAGGTGCTGCAGCTGGGTTGGGGCAACTCCCGGTATCAACACAGGCTGGGAGATGAGGGGATTGAGAGCAGCCCTGCCAAAAAGGACTTGGGGGTGCTGGTGGATGAAAAGTTGGGCGTAACCTGGCAATGTGCACTCGCAGCCTAGAACACCAGTTGTGTCCTAGGCTGTATCCAAAGCAGCGTGGCCAGCAGGGCAAGGGAGGGGATTCTGCCCCTCTGCTGTGCTCTGGTGAGACCCACTTGGAGTGCTGCATCCAGCTCTGGGGTCCTCAGCGTGGCAGGATAGGGACCTACTGGAGTGAGTCCCAAGGAGGTCATGAGGATGATTGGGAGTCTGGAGCATTTTGCTGTGGAAACAGGCTGAGAGAGTTGTGGTTGTTCAGCCTGGAAAAGAGAAGGCTCTGGGGAGACCTTACTGAGGCCTTTCAGTACTTAAAGATGGGGACAGACTTTTTTGTAAGGCCTGTTGCTGTAGGACAGGGAGAATGGCTTCAAACCAAAGGAGAGGAGACTCAGATGATAAAAGGAGAGATTTTTTACCATGGGGGTGGTGAGTCACTTGCCCAGAGAAGCTGTGGGTGCCCCATCCCTGTAAGTGTTCAAGACCAGGCTGGATGGGGCTTTGAGCAACGTGATCTAGTGGGAGGTGTCCCTGCGCATGGCTGCAAGGTCCCTTCCAACCCAAACTATTCTGTGGTTCTATGATATGAAAGTGGTGGTTCTCCAGTTTGGCTAATCCATAAACCAGGACTGAGGAAGTGCAATGCTGTGGGTGGTACCTTCTGCAACAGGTGAGGGGTCACCCACATGCCTGTGGCCCTGTGGGCACCATGTTGCCTGCATGGAATGAGGGCTCCTCTGTTAGAGAGTGAGCACTTCAGTGTGAAGAACACTTGATTCTTCCGGGTATGATTTCCTGTAAGAGTGGTAAAGTGAAGTTGATTTAGGATTAAAAAAAATTAAATTTGTCAGTCTACACTGGGATTGGGATGCAGTTTCTGCTCTAAACAAGTTGTAGTTTTTATTTGGGTTTCGGTTTCAGTTTTGGTTTTTTTTTTCTAATACCCTACATTATAAGTTAACAATTCTCTTAACAGAGTTCAGGGTGAATTCTGAATCATTCAAACACACTGAAACAGATTTATTAAAAAAGATCCATTTTTCTGAAGGATGCTGTCTGTTAATTCTATTGATCATTCAAATGTGTATTTAAAGAGTAAAATTTCTTTTTTGTTGGGGGAAAAACACCTGATTTCTCAGACTCTGTCTGTTCTGTGTGCTGTTTTCACTAGAGCAGTACATTATCTGGGAGAAGAACAGGGAAGTAGTTTAGTAGCATTGCTTCTTTTTTATATATAAATTGCAGTGCTTTTTATATGCCCTCATGTTTTTGAAATATGGAAAACGATGCAGCAGTTGTGGATTTCTAGAAAATAATAACTAATTTTTTCTCATCCACGGAAAGAGGTTCTAATCTTACTTGTTTTGTCAGTTGTTTTAATTGTTAGTTGTTTCTTTGTTCTGCAATTTTGAATAAATTTATGTAATGTAAAGACAACCATAGGTGATATGCTCCTGTTTTAGCAGTGCCCTTTGTTTGAAAATTTAGTCAGGTTTCTGAATCCCAAAATTCCAGAAATGAATATAAATTGGACAGCAAGTATGTCATATGTCTCAGGGTCATCTTCATCAGTTTTGTTTACTTTCCTAATCTTATTTGCTACAGTACTGCTGCTTGGTTTGCTGCAATTATAAATATCCCCAAGGCTGCTCAGTTTCAGAGTTACATTATTTTTTGACGTTGTAGCATAGGGCAATTTTTCTTGCTTTTCAGTGATTGTTTCAGAACAGGATACAGCCTCTTTCTGCTAGAATAAAGTTATTCAAAGGAATCATGCCATTTGTTACACCAAAACTTCATTTAAAACAGGAAATTGTTCAAATGCAGTGTTTAAGTCTTTAAATAAGACAGGGTGGGATAAAGTTGTAGGAAGCGGTGACATCTTTAAGTGACCGACCGACAGAGCTGGAGCAAACCCAGAAACTTGTGAGCTCATCAGTGCTTAGGCTGCTTTCAGAAGTTCAGTGAAGGCGTTTTCTGTCCTGGCCACCTCTTGTCAGCAGAGGGCATCCGCTCTCTTTCCCGTGAAAACGTCATCCCTCATCCGCTTGTTTACGGAGCGCTGGCTGTTTCTTTCAGATGGCATGGAGGTGGACATAGCACCAGTAGTTGCTGGGCAATTTGAAGATGCTGAAGTCGATCACTGAGGAGGACAGGTGCTGCTGTAAGTTCTTCTGACTTCTCGCATCAATGCTTTTCACTCCTGCAGAGCCTTCCCTCTTCGTAATTTGTGTAATGTACGTGATCCTAGAGGAAGTGTCTCATGATATCAGGATGGTGGTGATATAGAGGAAGGGAAAGGGAGCAGTAGGTATCACAAATGTAGGAAGATGTTTAATGATCTGTGCCAAAATGCCTGTTGGCATAAACCATTACTCTGCAGAGTAACTGTGTGGATGTGCCTGTCTGGAAGACAGGTCAGCCTTTTAGTTGCCTTAAGAATTGGCTGATCTCAAAGACTCTTGGATGCTGATATATGAACACTGGAGGCATCCCATGGAATTTAGTGTTTTCAGTGTCTGTTGTTTAGCCCTTAGTGTGTAGGATTTTCCAGGCTGTTCAAGAGGGCAGGACACTTCACAGCACTGCAAGTCCCTCTCTTCTTTCACTATAAGCAGAGCAGGAACAGTTCCTGGTAAAGTTACAGAGCTGTCTGGATAGGATTGCTGTCAGGAGTGAACAGCTTAGAGACAACATGCTGCTCGGGTGGTTGTGCCAGTGTGATCCCTTGTCTTCCATCACCTGTACTGCTTTTCTCCTCTCAGTAACATTACAAGCTGTGCCAGTGTTTCCTTGCTGGTGCTGGGGAGGAGAGGAAGAGCAGCTTTTTGTGGGACTGTCTGTGGAGATGCACAGGCACAGTGGGGTTGTGATCCCACCCTGCTTCAGCAGTGCTCACTAGTGCTCAGTCTGCACGTGCTGCTCAAGTGCTGCTGTGTTGTCCCAGTTCTTGTGCCCATCTCAGAAGGCAGACTGACAGCTCTTACCTTAAAGTGAGCATGCAGCTATCCCACTTGAAATGCCAGAGAGAGCAGCTGTGGAGCAGGCAGCCAAAAGCTCCAGGGAGGAAGGAGGAAAGGGGCACGAAAAGGAGCGTGACACGCTGAAAGAAAAGTGGGAAAGTAGTTGATTAGGGATTACAGTGTCACAAAGAAAGAGGCTGCAGTCTCTGAAGAGGGCTGTTGTGGAGGGGTCCTGCGCAGCTGTGTTCCTCCTCTGGTGCTTATTTTTCTTGCTGCTGCAGTTCTGAAAGTCTCAGAGTAGCCTTGTTTTCTCTTACTGACCTCCGCTACTGCCTCTGCTCCTGAATTGGTATTTATTGTCTGGTGTAAGAGCTCAAACTTCTGCAGTCGCATTTCTACCCTGGGAAGGACTTTGCAGAACAGAGAGGAGTTCTTAAAAAAAGAAAATCTAGGTACTGGTTGTCCTGCCATTGGATGGTCCTCCAGTTTGGTAACGGACAGACTTCATAATCAGAGAAAAGCTTTTAGCTGTAGATCAAGTGCCTCTTAGTAAGTGAATGGAAATTGAGGCTCTGGTGACTCCATCTCCAAGATTACTTTGGTCAATGGTTTATTAAAAAAAAAAAATCTTGCTGTTGAAAAATTCAAAATTGACTGCTTTATTTATTGTCCTGGTTAAAACTGAACTGGATTAAGAACAGTTAGTAGCTGGTAGCAGGTCTCTAAGAAACCTGAAAGTGCTGGTGGGAGTGTTGTAGACTGCTCTTCTAGCAAAGCACAAAATACACCCAGTAAGAAGTAGTGTTGGTCAGTGGAATTCTTCCTGCTACTTTCTCTGTGCCTTCCGTGGTACAGCATGTGGCTGTGGGAGGTGGATGCTGTGAGAGGTGACCGGAGAGGATTCCCTCCTGTGCTTCTGCTTGTGCTGATCAGAGCTGAGGGGCTGATCCCTGTCCGAGCAGATCAAGTGACCTGCACGTGCAGTGTCAGGTGCTGCAGTGACATCACTCCACGTAGCAGTTGGGGATGGCCCTTTTTAGAGTAACCACCAGCCTGAGAGCGTGAATGTAATTTAAGGAAGTTCCGGAATCTAGGGTCTAAGGCAGCAATAAGGAACTGAAGGTAGAAAGTGACAAGGACAGCTCTTGAAGGTCCTGCTAATCACCCTGCTCAGAGCGTGGCTTGGCTCTACACTCTGTTAGTAGGGGTGGAGAAGGGACCATGCTGTGATCTTGTGAGTACTCCATGGAGAAGCTTGGCCCTTTTAACCTCCTGAACTGCAGAATGATCTACAGGAACATCTTGTTGGTGATCCCTTAGACAGCAGTGTGCTGCCCTTCCTCCAAAACAATGCCCTTGTGTGACGCTGATGTTGCATGCCACCCAAATGAGATGTGACAGTCTCCTGCTGAAGCTCCTGGAAGACTTGCTGGCAGTTGGTGCAGGACATTTCGACTGTTCCTGCAATGAGTGGTGTTTTGTCTGTGGCATCACGAGGCTGCAGCAATTGTTCTGAAGCAACTGGTGTGTCTGCGTGTGAGTGCAGCGGGGTCTGCCAGGGCACCCTGGTGCCTGCTGTAAGCACATGCTGTCCTTAGCTGACCTGAGTTAGAGCTGCTGCCAAAGGCAAAGATGCTCAGCCCTCCTGAAAGTTCATGGGCTTGTAAAGTGCTGTCCTCTGACTGCAAACAACAGATAGCTACTACTCTGTGATGGTTAATAACCTTTTATTTTAATGCCAATTATGTAAACTTGGGTGTCTTGTGTCTTTCAGATTCCTCTTGTGGCACTTCCAGAATAAGCTGTAAAACCGAAGGCATTGCAGTGACTATCGGGAGTTAACCTTTCTTTTAATGACCTAAGTTTAGACATCTAGGTCTATAAATGCTTATAGAGATGTTTAAAACAGGGTTTGACATTTGTGACCACTATGGGGTTATTTAAAAAAACAAAATAAACAAAAACAATAAAACCTCTTGCATCTAACACTTGAATGGGGCTAATCAGGGGTCATTTCATAGAATCACAGAGTGATTTGGGTTGGAAGAGACCTTAAAGATCATCTGGTTCCACCCCCACCTGCCATGGGCAGGGATGCCATTCAGTAGATCAGGTTGCTCAGGACCCCATCCTAACCTGGCTGTGAACACTTCCAGGGATGGGGCAGCCACAGTCTCTCTGAGCAACCTTTCTGGCCTTTTAAAGAAGCCTTTGTAGGAATTCTAGGACTTCAGAAATAAAACTGTAAGTAGAACAGAATTTTAGATTGTCCTAGAATTTTCCATATTTTTTTACCTGTTACTGACTCTGTGGAGTAGAAATGTTACGACTTAAAGGAAATAGGGTTGGCCAAGGATTAAAAGAAAAGCTAAATTAAAAGCCCCTCAAGTAACTGGCTTTATCATTTCAGTGCTATCCCTTTCATTTCTCTGAGAGCTGAGCTTGGGTGGTAGAGGAGATGGAATAAAGTCTGTAAGGTCTGGACAAAGAGAACTGTTTTGTGTCTTTGTATTAAATGTTAACATTGTTAAATAAACTAAGATTTTTGTATCTCACAACCAGCTCGCTGTTGCAGTTCTCCCTCCTTTGCAAGCAGTTTGAGCCCTTGAGTTTCAGAACTCTCTTCTGTAACAAAAAAATCTTCAGTGAAGCTGAAGCCATTTTCATAATTTGCCTGGATGTGAGGATAAAAGGGCAGAGCATTTGCAGAGTGTGCCTGTGATAGAGTTAGTCAGACACATCCCAAACTTAGGAACCAAGCTTTAGATTGCCAAGATCTTGGTCCTGCTGGAACTTTTCCTGTTACGTCTCTCTGCGGGGTGGTGAGTTTGCCATTGGGAAATGTCACCAAATTCAGGTTGTTCCTCTCTCCCCCTAGCACTGAAATGAAAGTCTGGACCAAACTTCCTCCATTTTCTTTTGCTTTGAAGTTGACCTGTGATTTTTTGGTGGGGGGCGGGGGTGAGGTATTGCTATGTTGGTATATGAACAGTTTTCTTTACCGGCCCTACACTCTGCTTACACATTAGGATGTGATTTGGTTCCAAGGTACATGATAATTATAACCACTCTTTGTTGAATATTCATTAGGAATGCCAGCGAAATTAGGGTTGTCTTAATAGTGCTGTGAACCATTGACGTAGCTGAATAAATGAGGTATTCAGCATGTTATGCAACAAGACATTCTACAGAATGCCTTTTCCAGCCCCTTTGTGCACATACAAACGTATTCATGTGAGTGTGTGCATGTTTTTGTTAGGGATTCAGAGTAACAAAGGAGGACAGAGTGACGCTTTGATTTTTGCACTGGCGTTTGGAGACTCTTTGAATCGTGAGATTTTGGGACAGGTAGAACTTACTGGCACCATAATTGAGGCAAAAGGCTCATTGAATTCTAAGTCACCATTCACTATTAAAGCAGACTGATGGGGTTTTCTTAGTGTGTGTAAATCTGAGTTGGAATGTGGCATTTCTGTTGTCTTCCACGTTAAACTGCAGCCCGTTACATATCCTGGCAGATGGGCAGAGTTAACTCCAAGGCAGCTGGACTGTTCACAGCTTCTCTTGGCACTCTCACTACATCCAGAAGGAGAATTTGTGTTGTACTCATGTGGAGCTCCAGGAGCAGACATCTCGTAATGCTGCTAGTCAGATCAATGGAGCAAAATTAATTGAGCTGAGGTGGAAACAAACCTGGATGAAACCTGAAGGTAGCGTTGAGAAGTGTCTTGTGTGGAATGACAAGTTTTATTTTCAGTAAAACTTTGTATTTAGGCTGTGTGTAAATGTTCTGGACTTCATAAGCATTCGTTACCTCAAATGTAAAATACTCCTTTTTGCCTACACTACCAAAACCAGTTAAATTCTTCCGTTCCTAGCTTAGGTTTATTTTTCTTTATTTCTGCTACTTTTGTTGGTTTTCTTTCTTTTGTTTTGCATGAATTTAGTCAATTTAAGGCTTGTCTAATTATTAGTGGTTTTTTTAAATTTTATATTCTACTGCCTATAAATACAGCAACTACTTGTTAATCACCCAGATTTGTACCAATTTCTTTTAAACTGTATGTTGTGCCAAAATAAACAAGGCAGACATGGAGAAGTCAGATCTGATCTGACCACTTTATGGACTTTGCTTTTGCACACCATCAAAAATGATGTGGAAGTAGGGCCTCTAATCTGACAAACCTTGGCTGCCTGTAGGTTTGTGTATCTGCTTTTTCTTTTGTCTATTTTTATGCTCTTTGAGGCTTATTTTTGAGACCTTTATCCTGTGGGCTCCATGGGCTCAGAGGAGACATCAAATCATGTGGATTTTGAAAGACTTGTTTCCATAAGAAATGAGGTGAAAAAGTGGGGGGAAAAAGTTATTAGGTATGGATCACTTTAAAAGGAGGTAAAAGAGATAAAAAGCAGTAAAGCAAGAAAGGGAAGGTAGAAACCCCCAAAAGGATCTGTTTTAGAAGCAGAACAAGGTATAAAAATACCTTGTATTTTTTCAGAGGATCGCATCTTTTCAGGCTCAGTGTGCTGGTGTGTGGTCCTTGCCATGGAGAGCTTTAACAAGGCCAAGTTTCCTTTGGTAGAACTACTCACACTAGGGTCGAAGAGCTGCTGAATGATAACCCAGCAGTTCTAGTACTTTTCAGTGTATTAGCAGGCTAATTTTTTTTTTTATTATTAATAACTGAATACAGGGTCATGGATAAGACTCCTGTATGTAAAGCACATTCATACAGTTGATTTAATTTTGCAATATAATCTTAGAGGTACCTTGGAAAAATAAAACGAGAAAAGATTTTATTGCAACAAGGAAGAAATTACATGGAAATATTTACTTCCCCAACTCTTGCTAAAAAGATAGCTGACAACAGTAGCTGTTAAAGACTTCATCAGTTTACTGTGAAAATCCCCCCATCTGATTCTCTTACAATACGGTTTGTACGGTGACTTGGATGATGAGATGAGAGACATGGTACTGAGATCTTTGTAGAATTTGTTAACCATCTCTCCTTTCAAACCAAGTAACTAGAAAATGAAAAACTGAATTTACTCTTAAATTTGAGAAATATATTTTGGCATATTTAAAAACAAGGCTGCAGCTGGAAGAAGAAACCTTGTGCTAGAAACAGAGCTTCAGAGTGTGGTACCTGTCAGTGGTGTTTGCCTCAGCTGAGCCTATAAAGGGCCTGCTTGTGCTTTGTCTTTGTAGCTTTCCTGTAGTTTTTATCTCTGTTATTTATTCTCCTGCATTGCAGATTCATTTGTTTTTTAAAGAAGTTGGTAAGAGCTACATAAAATCAAGGACAAATTGAGCACTGCATGATTCATCCCTATATACTGTGTCTATGTGAAGGGGCAGCAGTAATTGCGGATAAAAAGTAGAGGGTTTTGCCTAAAATGCCATTTGATGTGAATGTCTGCGGAATTTTGTGGTACTTTATTACTGCTTTTTCCAACCAAGGTAAACATTCAACAATCTCCAGTGGGACAGGATGGGGCAGAGCCTTCCTGGAAGGAAGCGTGGGGTTACTTACCTGCACTCAGGTATTATTAAAACAATGTTGGTCAGACTTTTAATTTTGGTGTAGGGTGCCTCTAAAACAGAGTTGTGGAGACTCTTCTAGGGAGTAGTGTAGCCTTTCTTCCTCTCAGAGGTAGGTATATGGCAAATAGGAATATGATGATGTCAGTATAAGAAATCTTCAGCTCCCTTTTTGCAGGTGCCTTCGATGGGAAGAAATCCAATAAAATCAAACCTTGAAAGGATGGGGTATTTCTCTAAAATTAGTTTTGCATGCTAATAAAGGTCAGCAAATGGCACTTATGGCTAAAGTGACAAAGTTTGTGTTTTAACAGTCCTTCACATTCATATGGCTTAACTGAAAATGGTGACAGATATTCCCAAAATCCCAATATGAATTTACAAAATAATTATTTGAATACAAAGTGGTAAGTCAAGTATTTCAAACATGAAATCTGAAAATACAACATAAAGGTGGCACAGAAGTCTGTCAACAGTTCTCTGAAAGCTTTATGTCTGCAGCTGTTGAAAGTATTTTTTAATGTAGTGCTCCCAAATTTCAGGATTTGATGTCTCAAGATATCCGAGGGAAGATTTCATCCCATATAAAAGCCACAAGTATTGTACCTGAAATGAGAAGTTACAGAAAGGACCCTTATTTAAATGCATTTGAGAAGGACACAGTCGTGGTATGGAAAATAAACATTATGTTCAAGTATTTGAGCATCTAACACAATATAGCAAGGACTGCATCTGTCCTTTTTGCAAAGGAAGCTTCAACAGGCCATGCAAGTGCTCCCTGTGAGTTAATAATCTTGTTTTCCTTAGTACGGTTAATGCTTTGATCTGTGCAAGCCAAGCCAAAGGCAGAGAGTTTGGCTGGGTGAATCCAACACGTGCGCCTTCCTGTTCCTGATGAGGGCTCCTTTTGTTGTAGCTGGATGTATAAATGACTGAACCAGCAGCTTAACCTCCATCCCTCACCTGAGTTTGTTAGCTGTGTCTGTTTTGATAACCACATCATTTTTAGGTGCTGCCAAGTGGGTATGGGATAGTGGGTGTTTTTTTGAAGATCATTCTGATTTAGGGTTTATTCTGAAGCTGAAAATATGGTAGTTAAAGATAGTGTATGATTCTCATGAAGAAATATCTATCTCAAGTTGGAAGGGACCCATAATTCCAAAGGGCATCCAAATACAGTTTATTATGACCTTTTTTTTACTGCAGGAAAAAAAATCAGTTTATTCTTTCAGAGACAAAGAGGATCCTGTTTGACGGTGTTGCCCACACATAATCTTGTATTTATGAAACTTCTTAGATCACAAAAAAATGTTATTGGAAGGGATTCTGTTAGTCCAGTCTGCCACTCAGTGCAGGACTTTGCCTATGCTAGATGGGTCAGTGAGACTTCCCCTGGCTGAGTCCCAAAAACCTCCACGCTGGAGACTGTAGCATTTCTCCAGGAAACTAATTTTGGTGTTGCTGCACCCTTCCTCCTGAATGTTTTCCTGGAGTCTAAGCTGAACTTCCCATGCCCCAGTTTGTGGCCTTGCTGTTACTTGTTGCCAGAAAGAATGGGTAATCTCTGTTATCCTTGTAACTACTCTTGAAATAATGCTTGNGTGAAGAAATTCTTCCCAATGTCCAACCTAAACCTCCCCTGGCACAGCTTATGACTACGTCTTCTCATCCCATCACTGGTTGCCTGGGAGAGGCTGACACCCCCCTACCCCAGCTGCAACCTCCTTTCAGGTATTTGTGGAGAGCGATAAAGTCCTCTTTGAACCTCTTTTTCTCCAGGTTAACAACCCCAGCTCCCTCAGCCACTCCTCACAGGACTTGTACTCCAGACCCTTCACCAGCTCTGTTGCCCTTCTATGGATCCACTCCAGAACCTTTTACATTACTCTTGAACTAGGGGACTCCAAACCACCCATGTTCCAGATGCCACCTCACAAGCATTGAGTAGAAGGAGGCAATAATCACAGAATCAGTTTGTTTGGAAAAGCCCTGTGAGATCCTGGAGTCCAGCCTGTGACCGAACACCACCATGGCAACAGACCATGGCACTGAGTGCCACATCCAGTCTTTGCTTAAAAACCTCCAGGAACAGTGACTCCACCGCCTCCCTGGGCAGCTCTTTCCAATATCTAATCACGCTTTCAGTGAAGAAATTCTTCC
>VZTG01004481.1:622251-659136 GCA_013397845.1 Melanocharis versteri | reverse complement strand
CCCCAGCTCCCTCAGCCACTCCTCACAGGACTTGTACTCCAGACCCTTCACCAGCTCTGTTGCCCTTCTATGGATCCACTCCAGAACCTTATGTCCTTCCTGAACTGAGGGGCCCAGGACTGGACACAGGGCTCAAGGTGTGGCCTCATCAGTGCCGAGTACAGGGAAAACATAACTGCCCTGGTCCTGCTGGCCACACCATTGCTGATACAGGCCAGGTGCCATTGACCTTCTTGGCCACCTGGGCACACACTGGCTCATGTTCAGCTGCTGTCAACCAGGTCCTTTTCTGCTGGGCCACTTTCCAACCACTCTGACCGCAGCCTGTAGCCCTGCATGGGGTTGTTGTGGCCAAAGCATAGGACCCAGCACTTGGTCTTGTCGAATCTCATGTTTTTGGTCTCAGCCCACCTCTCCAGACTGTGGAGATCCCTCTGGAGAAGTGCTGATCCCAAATTGTTGAATCATGTGCTTTGTCTTGCAGAGAGACTGAACTGTTGTGAAGAAACTTTAATTCAGGTCACTGTTAAACATACTGGGGGATATTAACTCCCAGTACTGACACCAGCATACTCTGCATGGTACTGGCTACCAGCCAGGTGTCAACCCATTGATTGTGACAGTTTGAGGTCAGTGGTTTAGCCAGTCTTTATTGCATCTAACAGTCTTTTTGGGTGACCCCACTTTGAACCAAGAATGCTGTGGGAGGTGGTATCAAAAGCCTTACTGAAGTGAAGGTATGCTACATCCCTGATCCCCCCTCATTCCCACATGCATTTATCACAGAAGGCAACCAGGCTGGTCAAGCATGGATTACCCTCACTAAATCTGTGCTAACTGTTCCTGTGATTATCTCTGTGTTGTTTACATGGTTGGAAATGGATTCCAAGACTCAATACTCCACCATCTTCCCACTGACTGAAGTGAGACCAACTAGCTTATAGTTCCCTGGATTCTCTCTCCTCTTTCTCAAAAGCAGGCATAGTATGTATTAGCACATTTCCCATTGGCAGGAACCTCCTCCAACTGCTATAACTTCTCATAAATGAAGGACAATTCCAACACTGGCCAACTCTACCTTCATTTCTAGGTGAATCCCACTAGCCTCAATGGATTCACAATCACATAGGTTGTTCCTGTACTGTTGCTCCCTATTTATTGCTTCCTTTTCAAAACCTTACTGATTTACACAGACGTTTTCGAGCAAATTTTGCTTGGGAAGGCTGAGTGGTACCCCAGCCTTTTCCATGCCACCCATCACTAGGTTGTCTCCCCCATCCACCAATGGACCTGCATTTTCTCTGGACTTTTTTTGTGATCGGTGTATTTGTAACTCTTCATGTCCCTGCTCTTAGTTCCAGCTGAGCTCTAACCTTCCTGACTTTGTTTCCAAGTGCCTGTGCAAAGCTCTTATACTGCTCCTTTGCTGCCTGTCCCAGTTTCACCTTCTTACATGCTCTCCTTTGTTGTAGGGAAGGTCTTTGTCTAGCCAGCAGGGAAAGGCTTTTTGTCCAAATTCCCAGTCTAACACTATGTGACAGATTCCTTCTGCACATCTGAATCTATTACTGAGCTCTCATGAGCTTTTTTTAATAATCACATTTTCTCATTTATAGCAACTTCCAAGGGAATTACTACTGACTTAGCAATTCCCTAAATAAGCAGAATTTTGTTTTGAAGTCCAAAGTCTGGACAGCTCTGCTATTTACCTTCCCAGTCTTCCTCTGGACCCTGAACTCTTGTGAGGACTACAACCCAAGTGGCCACATTCACCACTCATTCTTCTCTGTAAGCAGGTCAAGTTCAGGATTACCATTCACTGGCCCTTTAGTATTTGAATTAGACATAATTACTGGCAGTTTCTAGGAACTTCATGGATTGCATTCACTCACTGCATAAGAGTTTTTGCTCTGTCAGATGATGCCTGTGGAGCTGAAAATCCCTATGAGGACCAGGGTCTGGGAACAGGAGTAGTTTGTTTTCCACTTGTTTGTTGAAAACCTCCTTTGCTTCCAAGTCCCTGAGATACTGAACACTTCACTGCACATAGACTTGGAATTCTTGTTTCTTTGCTTAAGTGTTCTGAACTTGTTGGCAGCCTCTGAATAGCCTCTTCTCTGAGCAGAAAGGTCAAAGTCTCACCTGTTGCCTTCTCCCTTGCTTACCTCCTCCATTTACATCTACTGGTAAGTGACTTTTGTGGCACTTATTTTCTAAGGAATAGTATTAGTCTTTCTAGTAAAACTGATCTAAAGAAGGGGGCCTTGATTCTGGTTTTATAGTGTTAGAAACCTAGCAGGAGGCTAGGCTAGGTTGGATGGCTTTAAGCATCTCAGTCTAATGGAAGGTCTCCCTGCCCCTGGCAGGGGGGTTGGAGCTGGATGGTCTTTAATGTCCCTCACTCTACAACACAATTCTATGATATGCTAAGCTGGCACCTGTCCAGGAAGAGCATTTCATTTCATTTTATTGCCCTCATGACTATTTTGTCACCAACTCTTCCATTCATAGCTGTCATCTCCCTGGTACTGAAAGAGCAGCATCAGCTCAGTCCCCATCATTACTGAGGGTATAATCATGCCCGGACAGCTTACATGAATTCCTTTGGCAGTAAAACAGAAACCATCTTTGTTTCAAGTGGTACTTACTGAGTCTATGCTCACAGTGCAGAATTTAGGCCTGCCTCTACTAAGTTATAAACACTTGCTGGCATCTATGTTTATTGCAGGAATCCGGAGTTTAATGCTGCTTGAGAATCACCTTCACCAAAACATCGGTGAAGCCATTTTGAAAAAAGTGTAATTAACTACAGTTTCAAGATTAAATTCCTGAAATACCATAAACCACCAGTAGGTTTGTTTATCCTAAAAGAAAACTTCCATTTCATCCTTGTCTTGTGAAAGTGATAATCAGTCTTCCTCTTCTTCCAAGTGTCCTTTCTAAGAACATTGTTTACAACGTGTTTACAGCCAGATCAGGATTCAGTTTTATACTGAACACTCTCCATGTCCTTGCCCTCATGGATTTTTGCTACAGCCATAAATGAGAATATATTGCACTTTGCACTGGCAATTTTAAGTTTCATGGTATCTTAGTCCATGGTTCTACAGTGTGGTAGTTATTACAGCAAAACACAAAAAATCCCTTCTGAAAAGATTTCCCGAAGTAACAAAGTAATTTAACCATCTAAGATGCTGATGCTGGAAGAAGTAGGACATCATATTAGCATATCATTGTGACTCTGCCAGTTTCTAGGAAGTCTGAAACAGCATTTCTGCTGACACATGGATTCTGAAAGTAATTTTTGCAATTGAATTTAAAATACCCCTTCCCTCATCATCTACTTTCATGGTTCTGCTTAGAGGTTCTTTTCACAAGAATCTGTCATCATAATGGGTCATTCCTCTAGATGCCTCAACATCTGGTCCAATCGTGGAAGAAAAAATTCTATTATTATTTTCTTATTTTCAAAAAGTGTCAGAAAAAATTCACTTTGTGTTAAGATTTGTAGATCCGCACTCCTGTATTCATCAATTCAGTTTTCAAATGTGGCAATCTCCTCTATACTTCCACCTCAGACACTCCATTTGTTTAGAACTCTTGATTTATAAGGTCTCTTAAATGTCTCCATGAAACATCCTTGTTTTGCAATGAGATATTTTTATCACCAATAGATTACCTGGTCCTTCAGGGGATCCGCAGACCTGAGATTTGTCACTAAATGTTGCCTACAGTAGTGACACTGTGCAAGAAGTGATGTATCCTGAGTATTTGCATCTTTACAACTGCTCAGTCTGGAGCTCCTTTGCCTCAGAAAACAAGAGACAGCATTCAATGTACTCTGTATGTATATTCTAGATGTTAACTAATGACAAACCACTGTTTATGAATTTTCATAGAAATGTAACATTGCTCCCTAATCACATTCTAAGTTCCTCAAGTAATGGTCCATTTCAGTTAACATCTGTTGATCTTCTTATGTCAAAAACCACCTGGAGGTTTTCTGCAAAGCTCTTCTGCATGACACATCTTGGCATGTAAGTGGCATACGGGGTTTCAGAATGCCTCCTGTTTCTTTTAATTACTTGCCAAAAGATTAAATCCCAAATACTTACAACCTGGAAAATCTTTAAATGATTATGAGGTTGAAATCAGTTAATGAAAACTAAAGCTGAACTGTGAGAAATACTATGTGGTCTGTCAGGATCCGAGCAATGCTGATCAGCTTTGCCTATGACATTTCATTAATTACTCACTGAACAGTTACCAAGCTTACTCTATTGGTTCAGTCATCCTGTTTGGAGATCTAATTTACAAGATTATATTAAAGTGAATTTTAGTTAGATTTAAACTTCTGTCTTCATTTTTGGCTGACTGAGAGTCAAGGCAAGTAGAACATGCACAGACACGAACTCAGGAAAAGGAAGTTTTTGATCATAACAGGAGCCCTTTCTGGTGTTTCCTGTGTATATTTTACATCCTGTTGTGCCTTCATCACTGTTGTACCTTCTAATAGGATTAACAGTCATGAAAGAACTCAGGATTAGCAGACTGCTTCTTTATATACCCTAAGCAGAAAGCTCAAGATTTGTAGGGACCAACTGTAAACAAACAACAGCATGAAGTACCACATGGAGCGTTTTCATCTGCTCACAGCTAGAAGTCAAAATCAATAGCTTCCAAATTAAAACCATAATTTAGGTTAGAAAAAACCTAGTTGCTAACACTTTTTATTCCTAAACTAAGAGTAGACTGTGTCCCACAGTGACTGGGGGAAAAACACAGAATGGGAACTGCAAAGTCTAGACACTATAGGAATAAAATAGATTTTATATGATAAAAGTAGTAATTGAGAAAGCATATTTAAGGCACTTGTCCCAATACCTGTGGGTAGGGTTTTTTTTAATTTATCATCCCTGTGTTTTCGTAAACTGTCACAAAACAAGACAGACACTTGTGGTAACCAGTATGTTTCTCTTTTTGAAGTTAATCAGGCTGATACTTATTTTCGGGTGAGGACCACATGATCTTTAAAGGTCCTTCCCAATCCAAGTAATTCTATAATTCACAAAACAGTGCTGCAGGCACTCTACATAGAGCGTTAAAAAAGTTTAAAATACACAGCCTGTATTTGCAAAATGAGACCATGATTCTGAATGACTTCAACATGTACGTTAGAATTTACTATTTTCTGGATTCATTTAATGCAAAAATCAAGCACTCTCAAATAAAGAACACTTATTTCTTGATTTATGAACCATGTACTAAATAACACTTTCTCAAACAAAGTATTAAGGACTTACCTAAGCATGGTGCTATCCAATATACTAGTGAGTAACTCAAAAATTTGTCATAGAAACAATCTGCATGTAATGAAAAAGCCAGTGCTGGGTT
This sequence comes from Melanocharis versteri, assembly GCA_013397845.1. Lineage (NCBI taxonomy): Eukaryota > Metazoa > Chordata > Aves > Passeriformes > Melanocharitidae > Melanocharis > Melanocharis versteri. The sequence goes on along the minus strand of VZTG01004481.1, from coordinate 653,742 downwards.
AAATATTGCTCCTGTGAGATTTCCACCTGCAATAAGATGTAAACAGCATGAAATCGAACAATCTTTCTTAATATTTACTTTAAATTCAAATGCACATACACCATACTACAAGAAATGTACACCCTGCGATAAAATGAATTAGCAGAAACAGTTTGAACAGGTAAAACTCTTCTGAAGTTATTCACCTGATGACATAGTAAATAGTTTAACTGTGTTCTCAAAGGCTTTAAAACATGCGAAGGGTAAGCTGTAACTTCCTTTATCTCTTTCTAGCAAATATTCTTTAAAGAGATAGGTCTGGCTAGTGCAGAATGTTTCTATTGATAAAGCTAGAAGCTATTTCCGTATCATGATTTTAGAGAAGACAGAAATTACGTAAGTTATTACAGTACAGCCTCATGTCACATGAAACACATATGCAAGATAAAAGAAAAAATTGTGAAGTAGTGTTCTTGCTAAGCTGACCTCTGTACTTTCTTATAAGAACACTAATGTTATTATATCAATGTACAGAATGTTAAGATTTTCAGATGGTATAAGAACTGTGGGAAAATTCTATATGTTGTTCAAAGAAAATAAAAGCAAGTGCCACTCCAGTGTCTTGTAGAAGGAAGCCAAGCATCTTTCCTTGCCTCTGATTTCAGATGTAAATGAAGTTGCCTAAACATTTTCTAAATAACGAGATCCAAACACATTACACTGGGGACTAAACTGTAATTACACTGCAGATGAACCTGGAGCTAAGTGTGTTTAATTCTGACATATGTTCCTTGCATTGCAATTCTGCAGAAAAAGCATTACTCATAGCTAAATTACCTGTATTCCTGTACTGTTAGCTACTTACCACCCCATACCTGTTTTATCTATTAACCTATTCCCATAAAATATTCTGTAACTGCATCTATATAATTCCTTACAGCTTATTCTTGACTTCTCCCCAAATAAGCTTGTATGAGCTTTGAACTCACCCTTTGTACAAATACCCTGCTGCTGTAATCCTCATTTGCTATGACTGTGCAATCATTTACCCAAAGTTTTAGTAAGGTCTTTGTCATTCTCTTCTTCTGTATTTCTCTTTCTATAGTCTCCTTATTATTTCTTTTCCTCTTATTACAGTTCAGGAAAATTTTAATCTTTGTTTGCCTACTCGGTTTACTGTGGTCTTACACTTGTTCTCAAGAACAAGTCAGATTTACTGTGCAGTCTGTTATTTTGCACACTGACATATTTGCAACATCCACGGTTGCCTGGAAGCCCAGCTACAATAATTTACTTTGCTTTAATCTATTTATGACTCCACTGCTTCTGCTTTTATATCCACAAACATACAGTTGAAAGCAGAATTTCACTCTCAGGATCAGCTGATGAACATTAAATATTAGACAGTTTTAACTGCTGTATTTCTTCAGTATTCATTACTAATAACTACTGGAATATCAACCATAGGTCAGGAGCACTACTATAATCTTATTTAAAATTATTTATTAAACACCTCATGTGTACCAGAAAAGACAAATTATATTATGGCAGAAGAAGTGTAATCTCTTTGATGGGGTGTGCATAAAAACTTTAAAAGGGGAAGTAATGCCACACAGTGCACGAGAAAGTAATTTTACCTTTTTGCCTTTATTAAAGGCAAAGCCAAAATTAGGAAGAAACTCAGAATTAAAAATATGTATGCCATTTGTACCTTGATATGTTAGGCTCGGAAAAATCTAACTAATTTCATGTGATTCTGACTTAACTGTAATGCTGCCTGTAAATGAAAAAGCCCTCAAAAGGTGTATTTTTTTAATTCCTAAGTAAGTACTTTCCCAAAGGAATTATACAAAAATATTCTTTACCATCTTGTATATGGTCTGCATCCTTAGCTAAGGAATCGTTCCTTTAATATGTAAAGACATAATGTTCTCTTTTTTTCTTTATTTAGTAGAAAAAAGAAAGTGAAGCAGTAGTGGAGCTTTTGTGTACAGTATGTACTACTATAAAAATTTGGTTTGTGTAGGACTAAATGAAAAAAAAATCCCAATATTTTTAAGTATGAAAAAGTGTAAGAAAAACTAAAGAAACAGCTTGTAATTTTTTTAATACTGTATAACCTGATGTTATTTGTTGGGGGTAAGGTGCATGGCAGACCTATAAACAGTAAACAAAGAGGTGCAGGAGATTTCCTGAGAATGATCCAGCCCAGCTAAATTACGCATCTGTCTGTCTTCACAGCCTGCAGATGAGAACTCGTCCTGCTGGAGGCCATGATTTGTGACACCTGATTTGTAAGTGACTCTCCTTACTGTGTGTAAGAAGCAGAGGTGGGACACACATAGTTAGGGCTATGCCACAAGATCCACAGGATATACGGGATATGTGCAGCAGACATCATCTCTGGCCACTAACCAGGCTCCTCATTACTGCCTCAGCTATGGCAGGATCTGAATACCTACATATTTTTATAGTAGACGAATATTTTGTAGTTTAAAAGAAATGCAAAGAAAAACGTCCAGGTAGCACAGGGTGTTGTGCACACGACGCAGAAGAGGCCTGAGGTGCCCTAGGATGTGCAGATCGATTGCACCAGAGAGCCCCAACAAGCCCAAGTTTATGGCACAGAAGGGCACTTGGTACACTCAGCCTTCACGTGGCACACTTAGCCTTCTCCTGCTAGAAAAAGACCTGGCCAATGACACTGGGAGTGAATTCTTTGGATGAATTAGCTAAAAGAAAGGCAGCGTGACACGTCTTATTTTATATGACTGTTTGCTAAGCAGGAGAAGAATGTTAGGAATCAGGAATCCAGATTTCTGTGCTTGTAGAAGAGAGAGGAGAATATCTGGCTACACTCACTGAGCAACTCAGAAATATATTTAATGTCCTCAAGTGCACTGACACCTTGCTTCTGCTTTTAGAAAGTAGTTCAGATTGCTAAGTTAATTCTCAAAATTCCCCATCGACTTTTATCTTTTAGGTATTAGCTAATTTCAGCTAAAAATAGTGAGTAAAGATTTTTACATTACTACATCTGAAAATGTGACTGTACATTGTTCTAGACGCTATTATATTAAATAGCATTAATACAGCTAAATCTTTAGGATGAGGCATCAATGACATCCCGGATGTTTGCAGGTAAGAGAAGTATCTCCCTCTCTCAAAGGGATTTGGTAATTCCCTACATGACTTTTTCTGTGGTGGGGGCAGTAGCACAATCAAGGAGTTCTGTAATCAACTCTTTCACCCCATCCAAGCCACACAATCTCCTTGCCAGTAGGAGAAGGACTCCCTGAAGGGCAGTCCTCAAGTGACCTGACAACTCTTGTCACTTCGGTGGGGACAAGAGGGAACATCAACAGTCAGAAGGAAGAAGTTCAGGCAGATTGCCCTCATCTCTCCCTTCCCATTGGTCCAGAGAGGATGGACAGGTGACAGCGTCCCAGCTCTGGGAAGCACGAGGTGACAATCAGGTAGAGACAGGGATATAGACACACATGGCATTACAGACAAGGGAGGCTCTAATAAAACAGGCACCTATATTTTTTCCTTTTTTTTTTACATTTGGTCTCATGAGGTATTATTTTTGTATGCATTCCACAAATAACCATTCCCGCTTCTGATTTAAGGAAGTAGTTAAATAAACTGCACTGATATGAATTATGCATTATTTAAATGCAGAGCTTCCATATGACCAGTCTGTACCCTGCTGTTGCACAATCAGCACTTTTTCCTGATGCAGCCAGAGGTGCTCTCCCAATGTCACTTAGTAATCAGAGCACATAGTATGAAATCTCTCACGCTGTATAAATAGTTGGATTATGAAACAATCCTTCACCGAGATATTTTAACACTTAACCATATGTACTTGCAGACCTGACATCATTTTAAATGCATAACTCATTTCATTCTTAACCCCATACCTGCCTGAAACGCAAGCAGGAAAACTTAATATAAACGCCAAATGAACTTTGCATATGTAGGACGATACAAAAAGAAATCATCAAGGAAAGTGTAATCTAAGAAAAAGTATTTTTCATCTTAACACTTCTAAGAAAACGGTAAGAAACCCTTCCATTACAACTTTATTGCAGGAACAGAAGAAAAAAAAGAAAAAAGACTAACCTGCATACACGAGCATGGTGATGAGAAGAGCAATCAAATGGACTCTGTATCTGGGATTAACACTTTCGGCTCGCAGGACGGCCAGCTGGAACACGACAGAAAAGAGCAGTTCTATGCAGAACGCCTGCATCTCCGTAGTCTGCATGGGGCTGCTGCAGCGCTGTGAGAGTGCTCCAAGATGTGGCTCTGCCATCTCCAGACTCCAGATAAAGTGCATGAACACTCTGGCGAGCACTGCAGCCACGAACTGAGCGGCGATCTTGAGTGCCCCCAACCTGAGCGATGTCCCGCCGCCGCACATGGGCTGCAGGGTCCCGCAGGGATTGCATGTGCTGCCGGCGAGCGTCAGGCCGTGCAGGACGGTGAAGCCGTAGGTGAGGGTGAGGGCGGTGTGCGGCTTCGGCTCCACGTTGCCGAGCAGGCTGAGCTCGTTCGTGCAGGCGCAAATCTGGAAGGTGCTGAACATCTCCACAAGGAAAGCGAAGAGGAGCGGGCGGGAGCGCAGCCGGCGCCGGGCCAGCCTCCGGCACAGCCCCACGCTCACCACGACGCCGGACATCAGCAGCAGGGAGCTCCCGACCCCACCGACGGCCATGCCCGGAGCTTCACAGGCCCGAGGGCTCGCGGAAGGTCCAGCCCCACCACCTGCGGCGAGAAAGAAAGCAGGAGAGGGAGGGAAAATGCGCCCGCTTTCCCTTGGAAGTAGGAGCCAGCTTCTGTTCCCACCTGCGAGGAGCCTGACTCACCCTCCGCTTGGCGGAGCAAAGGGCAGGGGCGAGGGCAGGGGGATCCCGCTTCCTGCCAGGGCACGGGTCAGGACAGGGAAGCTCCCTCCCTGCGGTGGAAAAGCACGGGGAGCGGAGCGGGGACGAGGGGGCTCTGCTGTCCCCACAGCCCCTCCGCCGCGGGACGGACCGAGCTCCCCTGCGCCCTCAGCCCGCCGGAGGACGGGGAGGGGAGGGAGGGCCTCGGCTCCTGGCCGCGGGGGAGCGGGAGGGAGCCGGTTTCCCCGGCGGGATCGGCGCTGCGGAGCGCCCCTGGCTGCGGGAGCGGCTCCAGCCCCGGCGCGGAGCCGGGCACGGGCTCGGCCGCGCCGCCCTCTCCGGCGGGCGCNCACGCCCGCTGTCAGAACTTTTTTTACTATTTGTACCTTGTAGCGCGCACAGGCATTAACAGAATCTCAGGAACAATTAGGTTGGAAAAGACCTCTAACATGACATAAAGTCCAGCCTGTGACCGAACACCACCATGGCAATAGACTATGGTACTGAGCGCCACATCCAGTCTTTGCTTAAACACCTTCAGGGGTGGTGACCCCACCACCTCTCTGGGCAGCCCATTCCAATGTCTAATCACCCCTTCTGTGAAGAAATTCTTCCTGATTTCCAGCCTAAACCTCCCTTGACACAGCTAAAGCCTATGCCCTCTCACCCTCTCACTGGTTACCTGGAAGAAGAGACGGACCCCCACCTGGCTACAGCCTCCTTTCAGGGAGTTGTGGAGAGATAAGGTCCCCCCTGAACCTCCTCTTCTCCAGACTAAGCACCTCCAGCGCCTTCAGCCACTCCTCATAAGATTGTTCATTGACTACAAGTTACAGAGTTCTCTTTTTAATTAGTACTATATCTTCTATTGGTTAATGATTCTCTCACTTCTCATGCAATTAGTCCGCATGCTCAGTGTTTATCTTTTCTGAGTCGGTGGGTTTCTTGGGTCAGTGGTACATGAGCTGGTGGTTGGCATCGCCCCCTGCCAGAATTACCTTTTACCTGGTAGGAGCTGATTCAGCACAGTTGCTGAGTTGTCTTTATTAGTTTCTTCCTTATCTTGTGAGTTCTGCCAGATGTCCTTGTGGCCTGTAAATTCTGTGTTGTGTCCACTACCAGTGGTACATCCTTCCTTCCAAGCTCCCCCTAGGTCTGAGGTCATCAAAACATGTTGAGCTCTAAACCTTAACAAGGCAATTCTACTGACAATTAGTACATGTTTCTAACACCCGGACATCGCTTAGAGCTTCTTGGCTGCTGTTTCATGGATTAAACCTTCTTTCTTGTTGATTAGGCTTGAAATATACAAAGATCAAACATTAGAGAACATCCTTTATTAAGAAAATTTTTACATTTGCCACATTTTGTAACAAGAGGGGTTTCTTTCCTGTGTTTTTGGGAACCTGGTGGTGCAAAACGCAGGTGCACAGATTGATTCAGCCTCTTCCTCCCACTCGCTTGCTGGGAGAAGGGTGTTTGACAGAGCGCCCAGAGGAAGCAGGTGGTGATTCTTGGGCTTCTCCAGTGGAAGCAATGCTAAAAATAGGCATCAGCCTCATTCTGCTGAATGTGGTAACGTTGGCATTCATAGCAGGGCCCAAATGGCATCAGGACTGTCCTGGAAAAATAGGCATGGGCTCCTTTAGGATAATTCTTTGGGCCTGGTAACTGAGAAAGGTGAGCCCATTGTGAGGTAAGTGGGAAATTCTTCCGGTCCTGTTAGGCTGAGGCTGAGTTTTCCTTCAGTCTCTCCTTGCAGTGCTATTTTGCAGTGTTTGGAATGGGTTGTTCCTCTCACCAGAGTGTTTTTCTGGTGGGAAAAGAGAAAGAACTGCCCGAGCTCTGAGCACACAAATGGTTGTGCCATGTGTCATTGGGTGTACTGATTTAGTTTGCACCCTAATAAAACAAAAATAAATGTGTTCTGTGGTGCTTTTCCCTACTTTTCCTCCTCTCTGTCACTGACCGGTGGCATGTTTTTAGGAGTGTCCAAATACTGATTTTATGAACTCTAAAACTGAAGCGCTGCAAGCAGCAGTAACCACTGTGCTGCAGTTCAATGCACCTTCAAGGAGGGGCAAATGCTGAATGTTTTTCCAGAATTCCAATATCCAGTAGTTTTGCCTCAAGGTGTCATCAATGACAGTTTATCAGACCTCGCAGGAATGACTTTTGCCCAATCAAGGTCCGCACAGAGTGTTTCTTGCAAGGAGGCAATACACAGATATATTACTTCCAAGCAGCAACAGCAAACTTTTAGTTGAAGGTCAGCCTACCATAAAGATCAAAGTTGAAACATACAGAATTGTTTCTCTAGAAGTGAGTGACATGACAAGCTCTCCCTCATTTCCAGAAATGTAGGACCATTGAGACACCTGGGCTTAAGAAGTCTAGGGATAAAACAGTATTTGGAAGGCACATTTGGCTTTGAGAAATAGGGTTGTTTTTAACAGGAGAGGGGAAAAAACAGCAGTTGAACAGTGATGATATGAAAAGGGGAAAGGAGAAAATGACAGAGCAGTTAATATTTGGCTTTTTCTGTTTGTAGAAGATTAGATGTCAAAAAATGTGAAGGCAGGAGACACGACTGTATTAAGTCATTACATAAGTCTCAAAGCACATCCATGAAAACTATGCATCGAAACAACTGCTTTTTCCCATCAATGATGTTCTGTAGATACAATGTGGAGGGAAAAAAACCCCAGTCTCTTTCAGAGCCTTCAACAGTTACTTGTGTGTATGACCAGTCGTGAATTTGTCATTTTAGAACAGACTGATAAGGTAGATGTTTGATTTAACAGCACGGTCTCGAGGTGGATTACTGGAGTGTGGATTGGAATTGGTTGAATCTTCCAGTTATCTGTACGACCAGCTGTGAATATTTTACTTCCTGGTGTACATATAGTTGTATTTTTTGACCACCAGAGGGTAGTGTCATTCTGAACAGTGGCTTTTGGTGTGCTCCTACAGGAGCTTTATTTTGTGTTTTGTCACAGGGAGGTGAGAACAGTTGCTCTCCTATGTACAAGTTCAAGCCCTTAATTTTGTAATTTGTAAAAACAAGTATTCAAGCCTGAAATGCCTATTAAAATTCACTTTACAACATATAGGTTTTTTGGTACCGAATTAGTTAGGCTCATCAGTTAGTTCTTCTTGGTGGCATTGCTGGCTCTGTCTCATTCCAGGTTGTCCTTGTGTATGCTCTCTCCTTCCTGAACAAGATTCCCTTATGCTCCTGCCTGCGCTATACCAGGACATATATAATTTCCCTTTTGTCTGATTTGTCCCATTTTCTTTTCTCCTCATTTCAGAGTCCCTCCACATCCTTTTCTCCCATTTCCCTTCCACGCAAATCAGTCTTTGTATTTTCCTTCCTATTTGTGTGTATTCCTACTTACCTTCTTTGCCCAAGCCCTTGTATTTCCTGCTTTTTCTGTATGCACTTAACTGTTCTTAGCTGTGTGTATAGTTTCAGCCCCTTTCCTTCCTAAAATTCCCTCATCTACTTGCTTTTTCTATGGCAGGCTGAGTCATTTGTAGGGTATCCACATGCCAAGAATTCTTGGATGGGTTTTGCAGGGGTGAAATTGGGCATTATCATGCTGGAAAATGCTGGCGAACGCTTCCATCCACATTAATGTTAATGAATAATTGCAGAGGAGCTGAATCTGTAGTTCAGGTAACAATATACCAGGGAATCTGTGTGCCCTGTTTTCTCTGTTGTGGTTCAGTTGGTTTCCCCCAAAGTTAGTAGATTTCCACTGACATTTAAAGCTGCATTGGAAATACAGAAAGTAAAAGTAGTCATAGTGCCTCCAAACAGAAAATCCTTGTTGAGCAGGCCCTGGCAAGCTCAGGCACGGCTTCAGCACAGCTTCTCTTAGCAAGCAGCTGCAGAGGTCTGGGACATTTTCCCTTTCCGGCTACATTTCACAGCAGTTGGATGCCAATGCCAGGATTTGCACCAGAGGGCAGCCGGAAACTCTGCTGTACCTGTACTGCTGTGCAGAGAGAGATCTCGGTGCATGGGCAGTAGGGAAGAGCCGGGGATCACACCATCAGGGGAATTGCTCAGTACACAGCAGTCTGAGCTCTTAGACAATACGCCTGGGAGTGTTTGATTTCAGGGCAAGAAATGCCACTGCCTGTGAGGGCTCTTGCCATGAGGACATGGTGAGGGCATTGGCACAGATCAAAGTGTGGAAATGTACAGACTCTTTAAAGTTCTGCTGATACCAGCAAACCAAACAGCGTCAGAGATGTTCCTGAGCACTGGAACTCAGCTGTTTCTAGTGACTGTTGTAATCCTTACGTGGTTTTAGCCTGGGCCAATGAGCAGTATCCCAAAATATTCCAGGGTATGGGTTAGGGAATACATCCTGCTGTTACAAATAGGCAGACTGTGCTTTCATGGACTTTCTGAGGCTTTTGTAGACTGGACATTGGATGCCCTGTGCCAGCTGGCCTCAGGAACAGAGACTGGTCCCAGACTTGTTTAATTTACTAATGTGAGTGTAATCACAGTGACTAGGCCCGGCCACTGGACTGAAAATCTGTTTTTGCAAACCCTGTTTGGTTTAGACACCAGGAACTGAAGGGAGGTTACTTCCATCTGCTCCCCTACTCTGCCTCCAAAGGTTACTGCCTCATACAAAAGGGCCAGAAAGTTTATTTGCTCTTCAGTCATGACTGGCCACCTTGCACCTCTAGCACTGAGTTAGACCACTGATTTTTGTTTTCATATCATGCTGTTGGCTTTGATAGGTAGGACTTTTTTTTTGTAGAAGTGTAACAAGCAATGTTATTTTATTATGTTATTATGAGGTGAATCATGGACAAAGGAAATCTCTAAACCACCTGATGTTCATAATCTCTGAGGTAACCAGACATACACAAATTAATATAGATAAAATCACTATTCCCTAATAACAGACACAGGTTTCAATGTTGTTTCTACCAGATTTTTTGTTGTAGAAACCTATCTGTTATTATTGCAGTAGTGGGTGTAGATTTAGGATTCTAAATAAAAGTTTTAATACGACTGGAGCAAAACTAGATTAATTTTAAATTAATGATGATTTGAAGACAGGTCCTGTTGGCAAAAGACCTTTGCATAAACTGATACTTGCTTTGTTTGTGAGCACTACAGTATTTCTCTTTTTTCCTGTAGACCAAGATCCAGAATTAAAGTGAATCTTTAGTCGGTTTTGATTTAAAACCAGAAGGATCTGCCTGTCTTCATAGCAGAGGTGCTCCAGCCCTTTGATCATCTTCACGGCCTCCTCTGGACTCACTTCTGTAGGTCCATGTTCTTCTAATGTTGGGGTCCCAGAGTGGGATGCAGCCCTGCAAGTGGGGTCTCACCAGAGCAGAGCAGAGGGGCAGAATCCCCTCCCTGGCCCTGCTGCCCACGCTGCTTTGGATGCAGCCCAGGACACAATTGGTTTTCTGGGCTGTGAGTGCTCATTGATGGGTCATGTCGAGCTTCTTGTCAACCAATACCTCCAGCTCCTTCCCCTCACTCATGGCAGCTCTCAATCCCTTCATCCCCCAGACTTTATTTGTACTTGGGGATGCCCTGACTCACATGCAGGACCTTGAACTTGGCCTTCTTGAACTTCATGAGGTTTGCGAGGGCCCACTAGATCCACCCTAATCAAAAAGGATAAAAGTTTAAAAACTTAAAGGCAGAGAAGAAGCTTCACATTTTTCAGAGGACCTTTTTTTTTCAAGACCATTTCTCATTTTTTGTTTGGTTTTTTCTCCCCCCTCTTCTGGATTATGTAATACAAAATAATCCTTAGCTTTGCCTTTCTTAAGTGTTGCTGTTAGCTGCCACAGCCCATTCATGATAGTAAAGTGACACTTGCTAACAAAAATTGCACAGTGTGCAGTCCTTCATCTTTTGTTCCCATTGTGTTGCTTTCCATCTGTTTGAAGCTTGTTCCAGATTCAAACTGCTTGCCTTAAAACATGGTCCTGTATTGAACAGGGAGTCCATGAAGTGAATGCTTATTGTCTCAATATATCTGCTACACCCAACTTTCAAAAAAATTTTTAAGTTGCTTATGAACATACATTACTTGATTAAAGAGATAACATAGAACCATATTCTAAGAACTGTAAATGCTGAAAAATCAGTAGAAGGCCCTGAGCTGAAATTACTCATTTTAAAGTATGTTTAGGACTACAATCTCCAAAAGAACCAACTGAAATCTCTGCTTCTGTTTATTATGCATAGTACCATAGATCAACAAAAATTATCATTGCTTTGTTTTCTTTTTACCTGTGATTGTTTCCAGGAAAAAGAAACATGTAAGTGCAAAACACAGTATTCTGCTGAACTTGTAAAGAAAGATATATTACTGAATTCTGCTTGCTCTCACTAATAATTAACTTTCTCTCTATGAAGTATCACAGAACAATCCCAACAAATAAATTACCACTGTGATTTAGAGTAGCTCCAATGAATATTTTTGCAGAAATACAGTTTTTAGGGACTGCATTGTCTTATGTAGCACTACAATACATTTAGTATGTCTTTGTGTTTTGCAAGGCTGGGTTAGAGATTTGGAATCCAGCAGTCTTTTTAGCAGGCTGTCTTTACACTCCTGGGAAACTTTTCAACCTGATTCACACTCAGTTTTGCCTTTCTCCTTCATGTATATGGGTTGTGAGTGACATTCACTGTACTGTGTGAGCAGGAGGGCTTGTGCCCGTCGTGCTCCCTTTTGCACTTGTTACCCAAGCTCATTGGTTTTGGCCCAGGCAAAGCAGTTCTTGGATTCAAGTTTGATTGTAGGTAGACTGTGTATTCAAGTGTAAATCATCTCTCTGTAAGATGTTGGCGCACACCTGCCAAGTGTCCTTCTGAACCAGTAATCAGACATCACATTCCCTCAACATGTATGAAAGCATTTATCCAAAAAGGGGCGTTAGCAAGAGTGCCAGAAACTTCTTTGTGGGAAAGAAGTGAGTTCTTTTGTTCTCCCTCTCTCAGTTGTTACTGATAATGACTCATGTGTTGCTTACAGCCTCAGAAGTACAACAGCAGTAACTCAGAAGGCAAAAGGGAGCTCTGCTTTTCTTTATGAACAGGTGATGAAAGATTTTGAGAGAAGGAGGCAGCCCATCTTAGAAGGATTTGAATCAGACAGGTGCAACAGAAAGCTTGACCAAAGGTGAGTGGAGAACCAGATATAAAAGGAATGATCACAACTTTTAGTTGGCTCTGATGTTGTCTACCTCTGGTGCCAAAGGAAAGATTGTGGAACTGTGGAAAAGGAGCATGACTCTGATTTATGCCTGTTTTTATGTTTGCACCTTCACCTTGAGCTGTACCATGCCCGTGTCCATTGTGGTTTCCTTCAGAGAGGGCATTTTGTAAGCTTGTCTTTGCTGAAATCCCAGTTGATACGGTGCGTTTGTTCATTGGCTGCTCCTGATGCCATGAAGCTGAAGCAAAGGAGAACTTCAGTGTCAGACAGGAAGACCATTTTGAGTGAGTGACTCCCTGTGGCAGAAGTTCATGTTAGTGAAATTGTTGCTTCCACTACGGGGAGACATCTCATGCCTGTTTATCATTGTATTCACATAATTGCTTTGAAAGTTTAATAAGATTAAAGCTTTATTAACACAACTGGGTTTCTTTCATTTCACTTAAGCAGATACAGTACTTTTTCTATGGGGGATTATTTTGTTTGCTTATATTTTATATTTCAATACATGTATTTTTTTGCTGCATAAGAAGAAGCGTTGAGTGGTTGATTCCTTCCATAAAGAAATCATAATTCATTTGTGAGAGATGAGGTAATCTGGTAGAAAAGCATGCATGCTAGTCAAGAGAGGTGCAGTCTAATCCTTGTTGCATAACCATGTGTTGTGGACTGGTTTTGATTCCAGCTCAGCCTGTCTGCAGCCTTCTGCTTGTCAACTGGCAGTGTTAACACTTGGGTGTATGGATCATCATTGCATGCAGTGGTGTGCAGTCACATCTCAGATGGGATCTCTAACCCTCATGTAATACAATTAATTAGAAATAACAGTGATATTGGAATATTACATGAGCATTAAAAAGTGTGTTTCACAACACTATTACAAGATGCAGTAAAACATTGCTCATTTTACTGGGCAGCAAATCAACAGATTGTTAAATGCCTTGTCTGAGATGACAGGAAGGCTGTAGATTATGTGGAGCCTCTTGACTCCCAGGTTTTAAGCTTGATCTCAATCAAAGTATCGGCACTCTCAACAGATACTCCCTCCAGCCACTTCAAGTCGTTGGTAAACCTGAGAACTGTGACACCGGAAAGCGTAACAGAATTCCTGTGTGTAGAGCACACAGTCTGTGCTCAGGGGACTGGCTATGATTTTGTTGGGTTTTCTTTATCTTCAGCTGCTCCTGCTTGGGTGTTCTGGGCCTAAAAAGTGAGCAATGGCTTTGCTATTTGCTGTGGACATGCTGGGCCCATGACAAGCTGAATCAGCTGGAGCTTTGGAAGTTTTCATGAGGGTGAGATGAATGCACTGAGTATCAAGAGACTCTCTTTCCTCAGTAAGATGTTAGGCATTGTACTTCAAGATAGATAATGAGACGTAACTTGAAGGATAACACTGAGACACCAGATCTTAGAAACAAGTACTGTGTCAAGCCTGCCACTTCTCAGTTACTCTGTTTCTACCTTTCTGTGAGTTTTAACCTGTTGAAGGGTGCCACATTGAAGTCTCTCAAGCCTGAACTTCCATGTCACCTTTAAAAAAAGATTGCTTAAGGTCAAATTCAGCCAGTGCATAGCCACAGAGAACTGCTAATTTTCTGTAATGCCACTGGTTTCCCAGAATTGAAGCTTTTGTTATAAACACCCATTTTCTCCCACCTTCTTTGATTTCTAGCCCGCAGGATTTAAAAAACCAATTCAGTATGTGACTGAAATGAGTTTTCAGAATTCTTTGGGAAAAACAGTCCTGAGAACAGATGCCTTTCTTCTCAGCGGGTAATATTTCTTAACTTAACAAATGAAATAGTTTCACTTTAATTACCATATTATTGAGGAATTGGACTAAAGTGCCATCACAATTTCCCAGTCCACCTAGTGGCCAAGTAACCGTGAAAAATGACACTTTTAGAGTTGATAGAAAAAGTAACGAATGTGCTAACTGCTTAGGTAACCACTTAGATCTAATAAAAGAAATGTGTTTGTAGGCATGTCAAGAGAACAGCGATACAATACAAACAAAAACCTATGGAAGCAATAAATGAACAATATTTTCAGGGCTAATTTTCAGGCAAGAGAAAATTTGCTAATTAAATTTAGCAATGACATAAAATTGGAAGACAAAATCAAAACAAAGAAGAACTGGAATATCATATAGGAATCACTGCGTAACCTTGAGGACTGGAGTAATAGAAGTCATAGTCATGTACTGGGGACTAAGGAAAACAATCTCATAGAAGAAAGGAGATTTGCAGAAAGGGTAAAGGTAAAACATCTGGATTCAGTTGGCAGCTGCCAGTGTACTGCGGACCAGCTGTAACATGTTCCTAGATGAAGGCAAATGAAATCTTGAAATGTCTCTTGTTGCTGTTTTAGAAAACATGGAAGAAGCTAAAGCTCCCCAGAGAGATGACCTGTTCAATGTAAAGGACAATATTGACATGAGAACAAATGGAAAGATATAAGTGTGAAATGTGAAGCAGGCGAACATTGCTAAGCCAGAAACCAAACACATTTATTGTCAGCTTTGATTCCAATGCTTCTAGTAGCAGAGAACACAAATTCATGACTCAAGGATTCCTTTCCAGTCATGTTATCAGTTAGGTCCCTAGATCACAGCTGAAAAATGCACGGGCTCATTTACTGTCAGTAATATTTTCCTTGCTAAAATACGACAACCTCCAAGAAACCTGGGAAGTAATCTTAAAGAAAACCCAAAGTCAAGTTACCAATTACATCAGGGTTCATTAGGCTGTGCCAGAGCACCATTGACCCTGCACAGTTTGTCTAAACAATAAATATAAACAGAAAGAACAGTTTTAATTAAGCTGAGGATCAAACAGAGGATTTCAGTAATGCAGTGTCTCTCCCACTCTGCTCTCAGCAGAATCTTCAGCCCACTCTCTGAAAAGTGAAATTGGACCCAAATAGGACAGGGGAAAACTGACTTGCATGTAAGAGCAAAACCAAAACTGAAGGTCAGGAAAGTGAGAAAGACATATGTTTCCTTTCAGAAGTAAATATACCTTTAAAAGGCAGAGCCTGAGCCTTTTTTTATGAGCTAGGGCTTGAAAGAAATCTTGGTTATGTAGGATTCTGCATCAGTGTTTGCAAACATGCTTACTCCAGACCAATTCCATAATCTGCAACCGGTAAACCACCAATAACAAGGATAATAAATGCTTAAGATTTCAAGACACAGCCTTATAATGAACCAGGGAACTAGACTTGGTAATACTACATGGAAATGGAATCCTATTGGTTCTAATAAAAAGGGATTATGGAAAAAAAGAAAAATAAAAAAGGTAGCCTTTTGTATGCTAAACGATGCAATGCATTTAAAACATACTTAAAACATATGCAAAACACAATAATTAGCTGCATTTTGAGTGAAGTGTTTAATAAGAATGTGTGAAAATCTAATTCCCTCAGTGTTTACAATCTGAGATAAATCTAATGAATTGATGTTAAGAGTCAGTTCACCATAACTTTGCAAATTTCTTCAGAAATGTGACTGATATCTTAACAGGGTAATCACAGCTCATATGGAGACCACAAAAAAGCATAACTTGCGATGACAATAATCAATTTCCTTTAATGACTTGTAATGGGGCCTCTGTTTGAGACTACCTATTTAGTTTTAATTAACTCTGATTCTTTTCAGCCGGGGGTCTGTTTTGGGCTGACTCATCCCTACTTCCCCATGAAATTTCAGCCAGAGATGTTTAGTCATTTCCCAGTATATAAAGAGAAGAATAAGTTGTTTTTCAGTGTTAAAATATCTTAGAAGCCCAGATGCTTTTGTGGTGCGTTTTTTTTGTTATTTGTTTGATTTTGGGGTTTTTTTGTTTGGTAAGAAGAAGGGCTATGTGTCAGGTCTGTGCCTCTTGTGCCTGTGAAAATTGACCTAAATTTGGCCAAGTCAGGAGGCTTTAAAAAAGAATCTCACTTCTCATGTTCTGGGGAGATGTGCTGAACTTCAACAGTAAAATAAAACAGTGGGTGGGAGAATGACAGAAGCTGGATGAGAAGATGATGGGAGAGAGGGGACATAAACAGGAAACTAGGACTGGCCTTATGAAGGTGTTGAATTGGCTGTGGGGGAGTAGAGAAAGATTTACCTAAACAGTTTGGTGTGCGTGGGGACAAATATATTGGACAAACAAAACAGAAATGACAGGATGTATGGGAAGTGAGAAACTGCGACTGAGCAAGAGATGTTCCCTGTAGGACTGGGGAGATTAACTCCTCCACCTTCTAGGATGTTATAAAAATAAGAAAGAAATGCTGAGGTTCTATCATGATGAAAATCATAGAATATAGAATAAAGTAATATTTTCTGTCTTCAGGTTTGGCCAGCTGCAGTGAATATGACTTTGAAACATGCAAGAAATTAGGAGGGAAAAAAAGGAATTGAGCTGCTGTTGCTTTAAAAGGTGGATTACTGACATATCCATGAGATATCTAAATTATGGTTTTGTAAGTTCATTGTGGTAAGCTCTGTATTTCAAAAGGAGACTCATCTTACTTAAGATATAGATTGCATAAACTTGGTGCATAAAGACAAATTACATCAATCTCCTCTTGAGTGAGTGTTGTTCTTTTTGTGAACCAAATGAGGAAGCAGGGACCTGTGGAAAAACAGCACCAACTCAGGTAGTTAAAATTGATCTCAAGGAATATATGCAAAGGGCAATAATTAGCGTGGTGCATCTGACATTCACTTTGGCATTTTGCAGCCTTCAAATGCTTAGATTTGCAAATTTCATTAGTGTTCTTTCAGCCTCCTTTTTGTGCGTTTAATTAACATTGTGTATTGTTTGTATAGAGGTAGAGCCTGGAAGCCCCAGGCAAGGATTCTAAGGCTTTGCAGTCGCAACACGGAATAGCTGTCAGAAGCCCAGATTTTTCAGTTACTACTGACCTGGACTACATTTGAAAAAAGGGCATGTATGAGCTTTGTCTGGAAACACAAATAGCAATGTGTAGTCCCTGATTTGTCTATTTAGACTATGTGCTTTTTCGAACTGGAGACATGTTCTCTTTGCACAATTTCTGCTGTCCTTTGTTACCACCTTAGAACTCTAAATTCTGTGCTGATAAAGATGGTTAGTAATAATTTGTAATGTAAAACCTTTTAAAATCCTTAAGCCTCGATGCTGCATGTCAGAACTCCCCAGCTGGATGTTGTAGGGCGAGTGCTGTTAACAAACAATAGAGATGGTAATTTTGTTTTGTTGTAAGTGCTTGTGGTTTTGAAGACATCCATTCTTCTCCTTCCCACAGAGCTCAAAGTGACTTGGGCATGCAGTAATGACTGTGAAAGTTTCTGGCTTCTATGCATATCTTACAGTATTAGATAAGCTACTTGGTTTTGTAACACATGAACCAGGTAGAATTGTCTTCCCTGAAAATGCTTCAGTGAGTGTCACTCCTTGCCTCAGGCAGGCAGGCGGTCAGGGACAGTCTGTCTGTCTTGTTCTTCACCCAGCAGTCCCCTCTGACTAAACTGTGGGAATTGGGCTTTCTCAGGTCAGGGAACTTGTCTGAGGAGCTCATTCCCCGTGGACGCCAGCCATCGTTCTGCTCCAGCTTTCTTCAGGTCTCCGGGTGCAGATCTTGGAAGTCAGTACATTCTTTGGCAGCTGTGTCTCACCCTACTTCTTTAAACTTATTTATGTTTAATCCAGGGAGGTCGTGTGATACACTCTGGTTTCTGCAGCATCCTAGAAACCTGGATAAAAGATTTAGTGAAAAGAAAAAATAGATAACAGTAGTAAATATGTCGTGATTTGATTGCATGGAAGTCTGTAGACTTACACCTGGAAGGACTCTGGTCTAATGTGTGTGGCATACTTGTGACTGACAGGGGAATTTGGCTCAGATTGCAGGCATGTGGATGAACTGCAGGATCAAAACTTTCCATCCCAATTGGAATAACAAGAAAAGTCATCTCATGCGCTCAGACAAACTTCGGTTTCATCAGCTGCCTTCTTTTGATCTGCAGTAAGTACCAGTGATCACACTTTAAATGATTACTTTGTTAGACAAGGGAGAAATGCTGGTGTAGATGTTCCTAATGACGTCCCTCTCTGCCACAGAAGGTGACACCACAGCAAACAAAAAATAGTGGGTATAGCTAACAAAACAGTTCCCATGCAATCAAAGTGTAAATAACACTTTGACATTATGACTTCATTGCTATATTATGCTTTCTTTGGAATTGCATTGCAAGCAAAAAGGCAAATTACTTTAAAGAAAACCCAAATCTCTGTGGAGCAGAGGTCTCAAGGGTGCTCGCTCTTCGTTGGCCATCCTGCAGAGCAACCAGCAAACTGCAGCTTAGCCCGTAAGCCTCTCAGGACAACTAATCTGGCCTTGATGGAAGCAGAGGCTTTACAACAAATCTGGGGAATTTAGAAACAAATGGAGATCAGGTAAGAACTAAAAGGAGTTAACCAAAACAGATACTATCACAACAAGGGTATAAGTTTATTTTGTGAAATAACTGATTTTTGACAAGGAAAATGGGATCTCTTGGAACTTCAGTGAAGTAGTTGGTGTGTTGCCACAAAGAAAACTGAACTAAACAGGTGAAAGTAAGGATTAGGGCAAGAAGGGTGACATAAACAGGTGAGGTCAAAGTTGCCTACTTATTTGGGATTTTGCATGATTGCATCCTGTGAGCCCATTAAACTGGTTGTTTTGTGCCATGTTGTCTATGTTAAACTAACATGTCATGGAGGAAAGACTCATGGAGAACATGCAGGTAAACAGTAGAAGGGGCAAACCCTACTCTGGTTTTGCCAAGCTCTGTCGGAGTTGACAACTAGCAGCTGTGAGGGTGTTGTCACTGCATGTGTGTAGCCTGTGCGTGGGTTTTTTGGGTTATCTGGATATGCAAAATTGTCTATGAGGAGACTGTGCTTGATATGGTCTGCTGGTAAGTGCTGGGCAAGTGCAAATTCTGCTCTGTATACTGTCTGTAAACCTACAAAAGATCTTTTTTCTTGTATTTTATGATGTAAACCAAGACTTAACTGGTTTTCAGAAGTAGTTTGCAGAGCCGACTTAAAAGGGAAATCTCTCCTTCCTCACACCATGCAAAGCAATACTTTCAGCTGCATTTCTGCTCACCCTAAATACCTTCAAATAATTGTGCTGTTAAAAAAAAAATCCAAAACAGACCTACAAGGTTGAAGAGGGGAAACACTTCGGAAGTGGAGAACTTTCTATATAGGTTTTGAGGATTTCAGTTGCTTGCTGAGCTGATTTATTTTTTAAAAGCACTTAAGGTAATGCATTTCAGTTTATTTTTCCTTACTAAGTGAGCCTTGTAACCTGCTGTTTTTGTGATCTTCTCAGTCATCACATTATCTTCCAGGGTTTGGGGAAGAAAATCAGGAAAAGATAAAGGCACTGGCAATCTCTGATTGGAATTTGTTTAATAATAGCAACCTGCTTACTTCTTTTTCATGTTTCAACACAAATCTTCAGTTCTACATTTACTTATTAAGCCTGAGGACCATCTGCTGAAGGAAATTTACCTCCTGTAGTAGGAAGGAACCACATACAATTCCTACCTAGGCTAACAAAAGCTTAAGTGGACTTACTAGTGGTTTGAATATAGTATCACATAGGCCAAAGATAACTTTTTTTAAATAGCTCTAATTTGTATATGCGCAGAACATGTACATGGTGCAGAACAAAACAGAGGTGATGAACTCTTGTTATCCTACTCCCTGGCATAACATAGATGATTATCAAGGATACTGAGCAGAGGAGGATTCGGCCCACTCGGCTTTTTAGGTTGTTTTCCTGGGTATAATTTCGGTGCCTGTTTGTTACAGAGATAAGTCATGTATCTGCAATGTTGGATGGCTTTCCTCCATTTCTACAATAGGATGTGCTGGTCCCAGAGGAAATAAATAAATAAGCACAATAATTCCTGCTTTTTGCAGTACCAGTGGGTGGTTTGGATGTGTGTGTTTGTGACACTGGAGCTGTGAGTTCAAGCTTTGCAAACTATTACCTCATCATTTACGTTGGAAATTATTACTCATAATGAGTGTTATGGTGGTGCCTACAAGCCATGGCCTTGCCATTGTGGGTACTGATAAAAACATCAGATGGAGGCCTTGATCTTGGTCTGTATAAGACATGTGGTCCAGGTATGATTTTCATATATGGGCATTTAATGGGATTTTAATGACTGTATGGCCTAGGCTGGGTGCATGTTTTGTCTGCTTAGTTAAAAAAAAAGTTCTTAAGTTCTTAGTTAAAAAAACCTGTTCTTAAAACTGGAGTGCACCTGCCAAAGATTGTGGCATCCCTGGTGACTATGCAGATTATACCCAGGCTAAGAACAGATAGCTGTTTCCTGTCTTTTTCTGTTCACGAAGAAAGACAACACAATGAAAAATTAGGATGATTAATAAAACAAGCAGCATTTCCAGCATAACAATTGCTTCTTTGTGCTTGAGCATGATGGCACAATTCTTATCTCAAATTTTATAATGGAGGCTGCAGTGCTATTCTTATGGATTTTGTGTAGTTCTTGCGAAAGGAAAGCATGGGAGAAAGCATCCCTGTGCTGGAGGGAGTTCCAGCCTGACGAATAGCAGATGATACCTGGTGGACTGTGTGCCCCCATTGCTCCAGATACACCATAATGCCCTACCCATGGGCACTCAGTGAAGCTGGAAATGCTGCAGCTTCTAGAGAGAAACTTCTTTGATCCATTTGAACAAGAAAATGTAAGGACCATCCCACAGGTATTATCTTTCTGCGAACGTAACTTATTGAATCTGTTTATTCCGGTGGTGTTCTCTGGCAGGAATATCTAAGGATCAAAATATTAATTTTGAAGCATTATTCTATTGGAGTTTAGGTGTGTAGGTTCACAAGCATTGTCCTCCAAAATTACCAGCCCAAGTGATTTCTTTCTGGCTGACAAAATTTCTTGCTTTCTGAATTTTTCTTGGCAAGCAGTTCAGCTCCTGTGTTGCTCTTAATTCTGCCCACGATCCTCAGAGTAGGCATTCTTTTGTCTGCATGCACTGAGGGTTGTGATCTGAAAGCTGTGCCCCAGGCACACCTGCCTCACAGGGGACAGCAGTGACCTGAACACACATCACAGCACTCACACTCACATCAGGAAACAAGTAAATAAATAACCAAAGCATTGCAGTTAAATAGTCAAGAGAGATTGGACTGAGACTAGATGTCCCTTTTCCCTGGGGTGTGTTCTAACCCTTATGCTCCTTCTTTTTGGCAGAGCAATTTCTAAATAGTTTGTTGCACTGCGACAAAATTCCCGTAGCAATTTTTCTTGTCCTTATTTCCTTGGGCACTTGGATGATTTTTTGCAATTCTGCTTTCATCTTTGCTTCAGGCACTGCTGGGTGCACTCTGGTGAGTATTGCTGTGGCAGTTTAAGATGTGGCTGCTCACTCTGTCCCTCTGGTGTTTGTTACTGCTTCACATCAGGGCTGCCAGAACGAGCAGGTGCTGAGGCTTCTACCTGATGACAAAACCAAACTAGTAGATAGTCGATAAAGATGTACCTGAGTTAAGACACTGGGTTTTGGAGAGGAGCAGGCAAAATGCAGGCCCGCATTGCCTTCTGCTGACTTTGCCAGAGGGATGAGTGCACCCTCAGCAAGTCTGCAGATGACACAAAGATGTGTGGTGCTGATGTGCCTGGAGGATGGAATGCCATCCAGAGGGACTTGGGCAAGCGTGAGAAGTGGGCCTGTTCCCACGTGGGAACTTCATGAGGTGCAACAAGGCCAAGTGCAAGATGCTTCATGTTAATTGGGGCAACTCCTGGTATCAATACAGACTGGAGAACGAGTGGATTGATTACAGCCCTGAGAAAAAGATTTGGGAGTGCTGTTGGATGAGAGGTTGGACATGACCCGGCAATGTGCTTTCACAGCCCAACTGTGTCCTGGGCTGTATCCAAAGCAGCACGGGCAGCAGGGTGAGGCAGGGGATTCTGCAGGATCAAAACTTTCCTTGTTAGACCTCACCTGGAGAATCCAGGTCTGGGGCCCTAAGCACAGGGAAGACATGGATCTGACTAGTGCTGCAAAAATTATCAGGAGGCTGGAGCACCTCTGCTGTGGGGACAGGCTGAGGGAGTTGGGGTTGTTCAGCCTGGAGAAGAGAAGGCTCCGGGAAGACCTTTCAGTCTCCTGGAGGGGGATCTTCCAGTGTCTAAAGGGGCTACAAGAGAGATGGAGAGGGATTTTTGACAAGGGCATGGAGTCAGAGGACAAGAGAAAACGGCTTTAAACTGAAAGACGGTACATTTAGATTAGATACCAGGAAGAAATTCTTCCCTGTGAGGGTGGTGAGGCACCATCACACATTGCCCAGGGAAGCTGTGGCTGCCCCATCCCTGGAGGTGTTCAAAGCCAGGTTGGATGGGGTTTCGAGCAACTTGGTCTAGTAGAAGGTGTCCCTGCCCATGGTAGGCGGGGCCGGAATGAGATGAGCTTTAAGGTCACTTCCAACTCAAACCGTTCTATGATTCTATGGGAGCTCCAGCCTGAGGTACCAGCTAACAGCTGCAGAATGGAAACGTCTTAAACTGATGCAGCTGTTGCTAAGTGACTGAACCAAATATAGCATTTTAATTTAGCATTCTAACTCAGCAAATTTCACACAATAATATAGCATACAGGTGTTAATTTATTACATTAGCTATAAATATGTTTATGTTCTTTTTTTTTCACTTTGCATTTGAGACGGTCTGGCAATAATGGGAGGAAATAAATTTGAAATTAATTTGTCTAGTTTCACCATTTTTTCTTAGCTGATCTTGTGGTATGGTTTGCATCCTGCCTTCTGATTCCGTAATTGCAGTTTGCAGTTGAGAAAACCATGTAATACTTGAGTTGCAAGCTAGCCTCAGTTAGAAGCAAATGAAATAATTATTTGGGAAACCAATCAGGAAGCATTCAAAACTTCCTTGGTGACGTGCCTCCTTTAGTTGTACAGCTTGCTTCCTTCTGGATGGCAAACATCAGCGTTAAGATCAGCCTGGCATTGTGAAAGCGCTTGCTTGGCATTTCATCACCAGAGCGAGCACTGCTGGGTTTGTGATGCTGCTCCTCTGCCAACGTCAAACGGATTTAGGCACAGCAGCCCTCGCATGTTCATGCTGAAACCTGGTCAGCTCTGAAAGAGCGTGTTAAAACAAGAGCAAACAGTTTGATGCACAGCTGAGAACTCAGAGACTGATACAGATACCTTGCAACTGGATACCCATGAGAATTAAAGAGCTGAACTGAAAGAGATTAAGCAGCTCTTTGTACATTCTCCCCTGCGAAGTGTAAAGAACTGAGAGCTTCATTGTTTTGTAACCGCTTAAAAACTAAGGGGAAAAACAAATACTTCAGCATGGGCTTCTTGAGTATGGTTTTATGGAAAGTGCTCTTCCCAGAAATACAGGCAAAATAAGAAACCCTCAATACACAGATTTTACAACAGAGCATTGTCCACACTGAAACGTTAATGTTCCCAACCCAGTTTCCCTTCAGCAAGTAGCTTTCCCCTCCTGTTTCAGAGTCCTCCGCATACATCAGCAGTTGACTCACTTTCTGCACTGTTTTTTGAAAATCATTTACCTGGGGCCTCTAGGCCCTTTTTCTCTAGACAGCCATTTGCACCTTCTTCTCTGTGTGTGATAAAGGCCACTGTCACCAGAGAATCAGTTTCAGTATCACAGTTTCCTGCAGGGCTGCTCTCTGCTAACACAAAGCCTGTGGACAGAGGCTGCCAACTGCAAATGGCAATATTAAATGTTTCTTCCCTGTAGCTCACCTGCCTGCTGAAGATTAGTTCTCTGTATGACTGCAAGCCCTGGTCCCTTCCACAAGGTTTATATTTGCTGCAATTGGAAGCTTTCAGAGGCAGCTTAAAGGATTGATTTAGTCTGAGAGCAGAAATGGGAAGTAGGAACTCCTGAATTCAAAAAGCCTTATTGCAGCAGTTTTGCTGCAGAGCCTGAGGCTACGGATTGAGCTCTTACCTCATTTTCCCCATCTGTGATACAGCTCCTAGGATGGTTTGGTGATTAATTTATGCTGATGAAGTTAATTACTTGGTAAGAATGTAATAATTTGATAAGAATCTCTACATATCCCAGAAAATGTGGCAGAAAGAAAGGCAAAATAGCCATCTCTAAAACTGTTAATTAACAAACTGAGACAAGATGGTGAGATTCAGGACAGAAACTTCATCAGAGATATTGTGGCAAATTACAACCAGAGCAACTTGACCTTCCTCTGATTTCAGAAGCAACTTCACAGGAATGTAAAGTCAGAGGTTGGCATGTTCCTGAAACCTCAGTTTTATCCTGGCAATTTTGCAAGACCTATGTGGTATGCTAAGGCAGCCAGTGAAAAAGCTCAGGGGATTGTATGTTGTTATTTAGCAGTTCCTGCAGGAATATACAAGGAATCAATAGGAAAGGATTATGCAATAAAATAATTTATTAAGATTTCCTGTGTCCTGCAGAACAATCCGTGACTCATCAGCGATTTGGACGGCACTGAGATGTACATCATATCAAAGGAATTCTGCAGGGCCAGCTCTCTTGGCAGGCTTGTTGTGATCTAGATCTCTAGTGTAACTCTGGTTATAGTGTGACCAACCAGTATAATTAAATTATCAGTGTCACTGTCCTCAGCCAAACTGCCCCTGGGCTTGTATAGCTCTCTCTATTGGGTTAACTATCAAAGTCGTGCTCTACCCTGCAAAACGAGTGTTCCATCTCTCCAGCTTTTTGATGAGTTAATAACTTGAATTATCTTGCTGTTTCTATAATATTTTGTCTGCTCCAGGTCAGTTCAGATTATGTTGCTGAAGACCTTTACTTTGCACTTTAATAAAATCTTACTGCACTAATGTTTGAAGCTGCTATGAAATCTCTCAAATTCAATGCAGTTTTTCCAAAACATTTGAAGTCAGCTACTCTATAATCTTTTTGTTATGATCCACTTAGGCCCTCTTGGACAATGCAAATAGGTAGACGTGAAGGACAGAGGTTTCACATTTTCACAGCTTGCTTGTGAAACATCCGAAATGCCCAGAGACACCGTGTCTGTCAGTGCTCTGCAGTTTTTGGTTGCTATTCATGTAACCCAGTGAGGCAGAAGAGCAGAGATAAGGGAAAGAACAGGGGAAGATTTCTCTCTGCAGTTTATTCTCCAGGGTTTTATTCAGTCCAGTTTTAAATGGCTCAAGCTACTGAAGTGATTCAAGCTATGACATTTTGGCAGGGTGTGAAACAAAATCTGGCAGAGGTGCTATGACTGAAGGGCTGGTTTTGTACTCTGAAATGTGTGGCAAATCTTTTACTGGCTTCAGTTAAAACAGGATCAGGTCTTCAGAGTCATTCATTTTGAATAAGCTCAGCAAAACCAGCAAAAGAATCTACTTTTGTGGTGCCATTATGCTGTTACAATCTCTCAGCCTGACCCTCCTCTGTTTACAGTGTCCTCCCATGCAACTAAGACTTTCTGCATAGAAAAATGAGCTGCTTTTGTCAGGTTTCGAGTAATAAATAGCCCTGGATTAGTAGTCTCTGTGTGATGTCTCATTCAGACTGTCTCTTGCATTACCTAGCTATGTTTTTAAGCCCTGATACTGGCAGTAAGAGCTCTCCAGAGGCATTCTTTAAAAAATCAATAAAGAGAGGAAAAGCTAATTGATTTTTAAATGATTTTTACTATTATTTTCTTTATACAATAGCCCATTAAACTTGGGGAGTCCCTAATGAAAGGTAAGTTTAGCACACTCTTCTTTTTCCACACTTCCGGAGTTGTCTCCCCTTGATGTTGTGCTTTCTTTTTTATTCCTCCCCACTTACAGGTAAAAGGAAATTTTTAAAATTGTGTTATTAAAAAAATAACATAGTTCAGAATTATTTGGATTGATTTCACTTTCAGCAGTGTTATTCTGGTTTTCTTACTGCTTCCGCATGAGTTGTTGAGCCCAAGAAATGCGTAAATCTATTTCTACTGTGTTCTTCCACATTCTCACAGAGGAAGATTTTTCTCATCATAGGTCTACAGTAAACCACAATAAAATGAGTGATTCTGAGTGTCTGTTATAAAACCATTGTAACTCTGTAAACTGAATCCTGGAAGGAAAACCTGTCATAGACTCGTCTGTTGGGAAACCTGCTCTAGGTAGCAAATTTACATTTTGGGCAGGATTGAGTTATTTTTTTCTGATTTCTTTATATTGAGGAGAGAAAATTAGAGTCATGGTTCTGGGACAGTGCAGAGAACCAGTTCACACCTGAGGCTAGGACAGTCATTCAAACAGTTCTAAGAAGGCTGTGCCACACAGTATCACAGGCCAGGACCTCGTACCGGTGGCTGAACAAGAGCCAGAAACCATAGATTGTTGTGTGGTTTCTGCAGGTATTTTGTCACTTGGGAGACAGGCTCTCATATGCTTGAGCTGTTTGCCTGCCTGCTGTTACTATGCTACTTTCCACACTTCCTTCACTGGCAGCAATTCCTTCATGCTCCAAAGGCCCAAGTGAATGAGCAGTATTTACGACGTCCCCCTTCCCTCCCCTCCCTCTCAGCAGTGCCCCTCTTGCTCTCCCTGGGTGCCTCGTTCTTTGTCTGCTGCTGCCTGTGTTTTGTAAAGCAGAGCTGCTGCCATGATTCTTCACCACAAAAGTGGTGAAGCACTGGAATGGGATGCCCAGAGAAGCAGTAGGTGCCCCATTCCTTGGAAGTGCTTGAGGCCAGGTTGGATAGAGCTTTGAGCAACCTGGTCTAGTGGATGCTGTTCCTGCCCATGGCAGGGGAGTTGTAACAAAATGGTCTTTGAGGTCCCTTCTCACTCTAAGCATTCTATGATAATTTCCAGTCAAGATGGGACATGGATCCCTAAAAGAGTGTCTAGACCGTATTCACGTCCTTGCCTTAGGGTGGCTGGTGGGATCAGGGAGGAAAGGGACTTTCAAAGTGAGGTGAATGATTAAATAAGGCTGGGAGGTGGAAGGAAAGGGAAAGGAGAGGAAGTAGCAATGAGTAGATGTTTCCTGAAACAGCTGGAGAAGAAGAGGGGCAGGCAGGGATAGGGGTTTTTTGTACTGCAGGCAGAGGGAAGTGTGATGTAGGGAACTATAGCTATGACTGCGGTTGGGATATTGAAAGATGAAATTCTGAACCTAATTCCTGTTTTTGGAGCATGTCAGTACTGTTTTTAATATCCGAAAACAGGCTCTTCTGTTATGGCACTCATCTCCACAGGTTCTTGCACAATATAGGACTTACATACACACGGTCAGCCTGCGGTGTGAATTCTTATAGCTCCAGTAACTGACCCAATGTGTTTGAAGTGTATACTCCCAGCCACAAAAAAGAGCTTGTGGCATTTAAATATGTTTTTTACCTAAGATTACCAGTGCCTAGTAATATTTTTCCAAAAAACAAACTATTTAGATCACTGAGAGAACATACAAAATCTAAGTCAAAGCTAGGATTCTGTACAGCTCCAAAGGAACTCACAGCACAGGGTAAAACTCCCCCTTTGCTTTTAAGCTTGAATTAGCAGCATGCCTCAAAACTCAGATATATGTGCTTAAATTCAGCTGTTAGCAAATGAATCAAAGACTGACCTCACTGTTAAGCCATTGCCCATCTGTATTTTATGACTTCCAGAGATACACGAGGCTTCCAGAATCAAACAGTCATTTGCGGCTTCCCTAGTATTCCCCGACTTGCTGACTGCTCACCAAAGCACTGAGAGCTCTTAGCTGTCTCTGTGCAATTTCCTGGCTAAAGGAGATCTGGAATGTAAAAGTGTATTCATCACCAGAGGTTTTGCAAGATTCCAGGACTTCAATGAAGCGGGAAGAGATTATTTAAAATTGGAATGGCATGAAGGTTCCTCTGAGTTTTCAACCAAATATAGGGTAACTTAACCAACAAGTAAGTAACCCATAAGAAGAATCAGAATTATTTGGGATTTAAGCATCAAAAAAAAAGTTCCAAGTTGTAATTACTGTTATAACTGTACCAGACAGATCCTGACCCTTTACTGTGAGCTTCTCAGTAGAGGAATGGAGGAATAAGTGGCAAGTGGGAACGTGTACAGGATGACGCTCTAACCATTTATCCGGAGTGAAACAACTGCATAGAGTCAAATACTGATAAATGTTCGTGCATAAGCTGGGTTTTCAACTTCAGTGCTAAGATCAAAAAAGTGTAACACAGAGCCAGCTTTGCTAAGATGGTGACCCTGGTTCTTACTTGTGTATTTGAGCTCATTCTAGGCAGAGAAATTGTAGCAAACCTTTCTCCAGGATGGTAGGAGGTGCATGGCCATGTTAAATATGCATCAGAGGTAATGTGCTATTTGTATTCATTTTGGAAGAGATTTTAACTTCTGTTGTGATGGGTATTACACACCATCTAACATCAGGATATGTAAGATAGGAACCAGATGCTGCTCTGTGCTAGTCAGGTGTTCAGGCACTTTTGTTATTTTTTACTTTGCTTTTCTGGCACTAAAACACCCTAAAACTTACTGAGGAAATGAAAGATTGTTGCTGTCATTCCTTTGTGTGTTTGTTTAGCAAAAACATTTGTGTATCATAGATTTGTGTCCAAAACACATTCCTCACTGCTTTAGTGTACTGTATTATCTGAACAAAATGAAAAGGAAATAGTTGTGATTCGAAAGTGTTTTACATATATTTTGCAGAGCTGTACAAACTTACATGATATGTAGGGCAGTGATGAATCATAGTCTGTCTTCTTCACTTCACACCACTGTAACAACATTACTTTGCTGAATTGACTTCTGATTTACTGGGTGAGAAACCCCCAGGCAGCAGTGTGCTGACCCACCATCACCTTCAGTTTTGCTTGCTGGGGCTTGCTGTTTCTGCATCTTCACTGTGAGATCTGTGGCTGAGGAACTTTGTAATTGTGTGTTGTATAACTACAGGACTCCATTTTTCTTTTTGTCTTTTTCCTTTCCCTGCTACTAAGACCTAGAGACTTGTAATTAGTTTTCAAGTCATTCATGAACTCTGGTTTCTTCCATGCAGGCTGAGTCCAATTTGTCTCTGTTTGCTTGAGCAGATTAAATGAGTGGACAGGTTAATGCAGGTGACTAAGTGGGCACATCCTAACAAGTTACTGTCCCTCAGCTGAGCTCCAGCTCCTGTGATTTCACATGCTCTTGTGTTCCTCCTGCATCGTGTCAGCCAAGATATTTGGGGATCTGATCTGGCTAAAAACACCTAGGAAATCGCCTAGGTGGACCAGTTCTTTGATCCCTTCCATTACATAGCTGCACAAATAGCTGTGCTGGCACAGTGCAGGGAGCAACTCAGGAACAGAGATGCACAGCAGAGTAAGAGCTATTGATACTGGTGCTGCTGACAAAGAAGAAATCATCAGGCTGTGCCCTATGGCAGCTGTACTGCTCGTTCTGCTGTGTGTCTGAAGGGAAGGAAAATGCAGTTCTTATGCGATCACTGTAAAATCAATTGTTCAACAGAGTTGGTCTTTGAGGCTGGGGTCTGGTGCCAGGCTTCTTCCCACAGAACACAGGAGACCCTTTTGAGGTGTAGGAAGTCACCTTTTTCCTCCACACTGGAAAAGAGCCATCTGACCTCAACCTGAGTACAAGGCAAGATGGATCCTTTCCCTGAAAACCCCTGAACACTTAGCTCTGAGTGCTTAGAAATGCAAATAAAATTATTTACATTTCACTCATTCCTTTCTCAGGTACTAAATTCTGGTTTGCAGTGGTAGCTTTCCATCCTATTCTTACGCTGTTCATGGATATCTTCCTCCTTTTGTTTAGGACCTCCCTCTGATGTATCCAGCAATAGTTTCAGACGAAGGAGCCTTGAACTTTGGGTAAATTCAGAAAACTCTAAGTATCGTAATTCCTGGATATCTCATTAGGATCCCACATTACTACAGAGTAGGAAAACAGCAAAATGTAAGGATTCTGAAAGTTTTGGTGAGATCCCTTGGCAGCAAATACATACAGTATATGGACCAGGCCTTAGGTCAACCACGGCAATTACCTGACTTGTCCATTCTCCATGTGGTTGAATGAATGTATTTGGTAAAATGTCTTGTCAAACAAGGCACGTTTATGGAGTATTTTGGGCTGATCTCTTACCTGGCTTCAAAATTTAATTTTTAAAATTATCAGGGTGCATCCATGTTTCTGAAAAGGCTTTGGGATTTCAAGGGTGGTGCAAAAGGAAGTCACTCTTCAGCTCTCAGTTCAGGGCCGAAGGGTAACTGTTGGGTTTTAACTCCAGCTTTGATGGAGCCCCAATTATGGATCCGGCATTTAAAATGAGCTGCATGGTTTCCTTCTTGACACAGTTTGATCCCGTCTTTGAAGTGAAGTGACTGATGCATATTACCCTGAACTACATAAAAACCTATATGTTGCAACCAGACTACAGCCAGACGGTGCTTGAGGGAACTCACGCAATCTGCCTGTGTGCGTGGATTTGAATCCAATTTTAAACGCATCCGACAGAGGGAAGCGCTTCGAAGTGTGCAATTCCACAGCCAGTTTAGCCGACTGAAATCAGCTCTGTGGCAGTCCCACTCTCCCTATCAGTCCCAGACTCGCATTCTCGCTTCCTCCATTTGTTTGCTTTCGCGATGTTAATTTTCTGCTGGTTTAGCTCCCGAACAAACTTATCACGGGAACTGATAAATGTTGGTACAAGGGGGAAGGGCGAGACTGTGGCAGCGCTCTCTCAATCTGTCGTGTGTAGGGGCGTGCTGTCTCGGTATAAAGCTTGTCTCTCTTTTGCCTGTATCTACCTGCTCCACTTCAACATTTCACCTTCGTACCTCTAGAGAGCACGTCCCAAGAACACCTCAGCGTGCCCCCCTGCGCTGTACGTGCAGTCAAACCCCTCCTCCTTTTCTCTCCGCGCACAGCACAACCGCTGAGCCGAAAACTCCTGGTAACTAGGGTGACAAGTTTCCAGCAAGCTTTGGATCACGGGGAGAGGGAACACCCGGATCCCGGCAATATAAGGTATAGACGCCTCGGCTTGTGCAACACAGCAGCAGGGCAGAGCCCATTTTATTCTTGCCTTTTTTGGATCTGCACGCTCACAGTGCGCGGCACAATGGAGCCGGCTCCGCGATAGCGCAGCGCGATACGAGCAGCAGAAATAAAGTCATCGCAGCGCCGCTCGCCAAGGGCGCGACTGCCGCCGATCCGCTCCCCGCGTGGCAGCTCCGCTGATGGCGTGATCGCCAAAGACTCCTACGTCCCCGGCCGGCCAGCGCCGCTCCCGCCCTCTGCCCTGCGGAGCTGCGGGGCTCCGGGAGCCGCCGGCGGCCGCAGCCCGGCCGGGGCACAGCCCG
>VZTG01004481.1:528958-622235 GCA_013397845.1 Melanocharis versteri | reverse complement strand
GGAAGGGGATTTCCTCGCTTGTTTTGTAACCGGGAAGTTTGCGCAGGGGTTGAGCGGACGGGTGCGTTCTTCTTCAGCCCTTCTCTGCCCCCGTTCTTTTAAAATTTTCTTTTAGAAGGGGGTGCTGAGCCTGCCTTCCCCCTCCTGGCTTCCCCCTCCTGTCTCGCCGCTCCTGCCTCCCCGGCTCATTCATTTAACAAAGGGAGTTGTTCTCAGCCCCCGGGGCTTTGCGGGCGGGGAGCCCTTCGGAGCCGCACGCTTGGGGTCCTGGCGCAGAGCTTGGGCTGGAATCGGGGCTTAGCACACAGTTTCTGCCAAGCACCCCGTCCTGCCTTCGGCTGCAGGGGCGGGCGCTTCGGGCAAACACAAAGAATTGAGGAGCTGGACCCACGCTGGGCGATGGGGTGATGAAGCCTCGGGCTTTGTGTGGCTGGTGAAGGAGGGATGGAGAGGTGGGAGCTCGTCTTTTAACCCCTCCGCCCCGCGCGTGTGTACGAAACCGTGGCTTTTTGCTAGTAAAGTACTTAAAAGCGAAGCTGAACTTTGGGATCGTGGCATAATTCAGATTGGAGGGGACGTCAGGTGGTCTCTAATCCAGCCCCCTTCAAAGCAGGAGCTTCTGCCTGGGGAGTGGGTGGCAGTGAAGGGACATCGGGGATGGGTGGCACCTCTGGGAGCCCGGAGGAGGAGGCAGCACCAGCAGGACAAGTCTTCAGAGGCAGTAGCGTTTCTGTCTTCTGCTGCGCGTGGAAATGCCCCAATCCACAGCTCTCCCATGCCTGCAATCCCTGGTCTTGATGCTTTTGTTATCCAGAGGGCTTAAAATTCATGGTTGTTGGGAATAGCTGGCTCCATCCGTATGTGTGTCACGGTGCATCTGCTCCTGCTGAGCATTCCTTGATCCTTATTCCGACATTGCCTCCAGGAGTTTTTTCTTCAGGAGCAAGATTTATAAATAGGTGTCAAAACCTGGCTCTTTGCTTGGGACTGGCTGTAAGGCGTGTACTTTATGTGGTAATTATGTGTATGGGTGTGTGTGTAAGAACAACCATAAAAGCTGTTCAGTTAGCCAAGCTTTTCATTTCCAAAGTGAAAGCAGGTATTGTAGCTGGCTGAAATGGCTGTGTCGGGCACAGACGGAAGAATGTTTGTTTTCTTTGCTCGCAATTACTCTTTACACAGTGGCTCACGGATGCCTTTCACTGAACCGCCTTTCACTGAACCACCTCCCCCTTCTCCATACCTGGAATTTCCTGGTGCCGTGCACGTTACCTGGCCGAGCAGGGAGCATCTTCCTGTCTGCTGCTCCAATATCTCTTAGTGTGGGTATGCTGATCTTGCTCTCAGCTTTATAGGGTAAGGCTGGAAAAACTCCTCCTTCTGGAACAGTTTGCGTGTGTGTCCACTGGGTGCTTGGAGATTGCTTTTCCCTGTGCATTTTTTTGTGGGTAAGTCAGAGAAGTGAAGCTCATCTCTGCACAGAGAACAGAAGGTATGGTGGGAATTTAAATATGTCTAAATACCGATTCTGTTTAGCTCTGGATTGCCTGTCTTGGGCCACAGAACAGAATTTGTTCTCAGCTGTACTGTATTACAAAGCTGGAGTCTAAGACTGGATAATAAACTGCCAGGTGATTTTTTAGCCTTTTCTAAGTCCTGTGGGGAAGGACCCGCATCTTGAAATAGGATGATATAACTACTGTTCTTTGATTTGGAAATGAAAGCCAAAAATAAACTTGAAGAGGAAAATGCTCTTGTAGCATGACAGCAAGAATGCTTTTACTGATTTTTGGGTAATACTATGTGCTCTGGATGTTGCTCAGGAAAAAAAGAATAGGGAAAAGTGAGGCTTTTAGTTCATGCTTTTCTGTGCATCATGGGGATATTGGAAGAAATATGTGACAAGTCCAATATAACTGCCACAACTGAAAATATATGGCTTGTTTATTGTGCTTCTGACTGCTTTGCTTGCACTGGGTTGAAAACTGATGCTAGCTCTCTTTGCTTGAGAGGTCAAAGAGCTGTTTTATTATCCTTTTCCAGGTTTGTGAAGGGAGACCTTTTCTCTCAGCTTTGATTCCAATGCATGATTTTCACCTAGTTTGCTAACTAGCGTTTTGTCTTTTTATAAATGTGAGCTGCAGTATGGCTTCTTTCCTTCTTTTTCTCTTTTGTGCACCTGTCTCACTTCCTCAGTGTGGGAAGTTTTGTAATTTCAAAAGCTTGTTGCTATGGTCCAATTTCCTTATATGCTGAAGAGTGTACTGAACAACCTAGAGCTGAAATAAACTTTTCTCAGTTGAAAAATACAGAAATGATCCAGAGCTCCACCCTAAAAGCTTTCTGGTTTTATGGTTCATCCTGTCAACAGCAGATAACAGAAGCAAATAGGCTTTGTAAAGGAGCTGACCAGTCTTGGTGAGGAGGTGCAAGACACAGACTGAAAGCAGACAACTAAAAATAAGCCATATTTCTTAAAAGCATAGTCAGCCATTAGCCCTCTGACAGGTATAAGAATGCCTACTGTTGGCTTTTTACCTCTATGGGAAGGCAAAACAATACTGTGTGCCAGAATTGTATTGTGTCAAAGAGTGTTTTTCTGTGCTTGGCAATGAGCTGAACTAATTTTCTCAGCCTGATGTCTTGGCTTGTATAGGAATTGGGGACAATGTCAGCATGTTCTGCTTGATGCTGAGGGCTTGCTCTGATGGAGAAAACAGTCCAGTGTGTGACTCTTCTTGTGCCCTTGCACAGCTCTCACCTGGGAGGAGCTTCTTGGCACCCCTGTTCCCAGAGATGGGAATGTCTGGGTCCATTCCCCTTGGGGGCAGCAGAACTGGGGCTGTCGGCCAGTGCTCACTGGTGTGGCACAGAAATCACCGTGATCAGTTCTTCCCATCTGAGGCTAAGGCACATGGTGCTCTTTAGGAATGAATAGGTTGGAAGTACCTGATGCTGCTTGTACTAACCAGGTTTTTACGCAAACTGAAGTTCAAGTTTGAAATTCCTGCGCTTGGGTGCAGCTGTGCACAGCATGTGCAGATGTGGGTGTTGTGGCTCTGAGGGGTAACACGCAGTGCTCCAGTGGTGATGACTGCTCCTGGCTTTGTGCAGGGAAGGAAGCTGACACTTGTCCCATCCCACCTGAGGCACATCCTCAGAGCTGTGGATGTCTTTGGGTCCTTCCATGGTCTGCCTTCTTTTTGGCACATGACAGTGGGGCACGTGTCGCAATTTCAGGACCCTTCATGGGATCCATTTGATGAAAACGTGGATGTTCCAAGCTCAAAACATGGTTGCTCTAAGCTGAACATGTCTCCTCAGGCTCCCAGTATGATCTGCAGAGAGGAAAAGGCCCTTTTAGGATGTGCCTTGTGTCATCCTCCTGTAGGTATTTTTAAAATAGGTCGGAGAGTTGCACTCTAAAGATGCTGATTCCTCTTGTAGTCTCCTTGGTCTCCTCTGTCTCCCATGTGTTGTGTTGTATATTGGAGCTGCTGAGAGAAGTTTCACCTGCTTCTCTCACTGTGGGGATGCAGGCAGGCAGCATTGCTAACAAATCCATCAGCAAAAGCACTGTTGTAACATGGCTTTTACCCTTTCTCTACATTTTAGCATTTTTGTTGGGATGGGGGAAGAGGAAACAAACAAACAAAAGCCATCTGAGTAATGGATTTCCAGGGGAATTCGAAGAAAAAGTCCAAGTATTCAGTTCTGGTTTGTGTACTAATACACTCTTTCAGACTGGAAATCCAGGTGTTCCAGCTTCCACTTGTACACCATCAATCTCTTGTGTGTAGTCCGAGATGCAGGTTAAACAATAACTTCCCCTCCATAGTTTCTTTCCTTCTTGCAATCTGTACTCTTTGGACCTGCCGTATAGCTAGTTTGTTTTGCTCTTTAGCTGGTATAACTGCCTTCAAGCCATTCTACTTCTTACTTCCTGTCGAAAGTCAGAAATGGTGCTGAATCAGGCAACCTTGTCTCATCTTAAGTTTAAAAAAAGGAAGAGAAAAAGGTTACTGGTGTAGGAAAAAAGTCCTAATTTGTGAAAACTAGGCCAAATCATAAGACTGCAGAAGTAGTAACCAAATGTACTTTCTGGAAAGAAATAATTTCTACCAAAGTAGCCCTTTGTGAGCCCAACTACCATGTGAGAGACAGTGCAAAAAAATATGTTGTGACTGCCTTGGAGCATATGACATCTAGCTGCAAACAGTTCCTTGATCAAGGTGGGCCTTCAGCTGTGGGACTGTGAGGAAGTCAAGTGGGAAGCATGTGCTGCAGGCAGGTGGGGCATAAAGACTTGTCATGCCTTTCTTTTTCTTCTTTTTCCATAAAATCTGTCCACCTGTAATCTAAAAGGAAAATGGGGGGAGGAAAATAATTGCTATTCATATTGTGAGTGTTTCAGGAATGGAGGGGTCATCCAAGTTTACCTTAAGGCTTTGTTTCCTGCTCTTGTGAGCTTGATGTGTGTAGTTACAGTGTCTGTCCATGGTTTACGGCTGATGGCATTTGATGACTTTCCAGATGGCAGCAGAGAGGAGGAAAATCAAATACAAAAGGTTAGGACACGGTTTGACAGACTGGCTTGCTAAGGTCACAGCACCACTTTGAGTTACTTTCTCTAAGCATCAGTAGGGCTTTGAACTATCACCTTTTTTAATGACTGTAGTGACACACAAGTATTTTAGATGATGCTTCCCTTACAAGGCAAAGCCCATTTCCCAGGGTTCTATTAATGAAGTAAGAGCTGGAGTGAGAAATATTTTTATTTGAACCAGTGGCTCGCATCCTGTGGTGTTTTTCCTGTTTTGCATATAGTGTAATGCAAAATACTTTGTCACTTTTTTTAGCATGAAGAAATTACAAGATTGATTATTATTTGTACCTACATACTCCCAAATGCACATTATCTGCTGATCCTAAAATAAGAATGGCTTGGCCTCTTAATCCAGACTCTTCTGTGGACAGAGCAGAGAAGTGATTCCTTTTGTAGAACTTGTATTTAATTTCCCCAGCTATCTGTAAGTAAACATTATGCAGTTTTGCCAACAAGTTCAACTTGAAGGCTTTGTGCCGGGATGATTCTACAATTTGCCTTTAGTAGGTATTTCAAGAATGTCTTATTTCAATCATGCTTTGAGAGGCTAGAAGTCACAGCTGAATGTGGAATTCATGCGCTTCCAGAGTTCAGACTTGTTTGGGGTGAAGGAAAAGCTGATTTCCTTCAGCAGCAGAAGGGAGGGATATTCCAACCCCTCTTTCCCAACTCTCTGCATACTACTGAAGCTGTTAGATTCATTCAGCTCAAGGCTCTGTGCTTACCTGTGTGAGGTGTTTGAGGCTGTTGCTGAGCTCTCTAATGCCAGCATGTGTTGGGGTAGAGGAGAAAAAAAACCCGAGACCAGGCTCATGATGTATCCTCTGCTTTTCTTTCTCATTAAACTGGTCACCTGAGCCTGAACTCCCGTGTCCCTTCACAAGAGAAGGTAGATTTGTCAGGTAACAGCTGCAAAGACCAGGGAGTGCACAGCACAAAGAGAGATTAGCAGCGAATGGACACGTCAGGATTCGAAATGCAATATTGATTAGCTCATTAAAATTAATAAGACATTCAATTATAAAAGTCCCATTACATTTCGCAGTTCTTCTGGAAATAGAACAATTTATATGTCCTTATCCTTTCAGGAATACCTCACACAAGATAAATTCTAATGTCATTTTCTTCTGCAAACCACAGAATGTGTTAACTTTTAATAGAGCCCAAGTTCGTCAGTGTTTTATTTAGTAAAACATTGGTTTTGGTAGGGCACTGTTTTTAATAGACTGGAAGATGTAGGCATAGTACTAAAAAGTTTCTTTTATTGAGAGTGATCTAAATTAGTGTATAATTGGGCTAATGTTGTTTTAGGTAGGGTCAAAAACTGAATGGCAGATATTCACATACTGGCCAATTTTAGCAAATCAGACAGATCTGTTTCAAAATACAGCACACAGAGCAGAAACCCTTTGATTCAAGCTCAGGAACTCAAGGAACAAGTATGTGAAAGGGCATGTTGTTCCTGAAAGGGAAAAGAGTAAAATTTTCCCCAATTCTTCAGAAATATGTATATGGCCTCCATAGTACATAAATGCAATTTTTCAAGCTACAGATCTGATTGCCTTATGGAACCTTAAATGACTTAGAACTGGATTTCCAATG
This sequence comes from Melanocharis versteri, assembly GCA_013397845.1. Taxonomy (NCBI): domain Eukaryota; kingdom Metazoa; phylum Chordata; class Aves; order Passeriformes; family Melanocharitidae; genus Melanocharis; species Melanocharis versteri. The sequence continues at coordinate 616,027 of VZTG01004481.1, read as the reverse complement.
TTAATGTCTATGTTTTACTAAGTATTGTTTGGTTTTTGTTTGTTTGTTTTTCATAATATCTTTAATAAAGGCTTTGCTTGAGAGGGTTTGAGCCACCTGATTCATGGCAATTCTTGCTGAAATGAGAAATTGCTCTAGGAATACTCAGTTTCCATGCAAGAGAGAGGCTGGAGGAAGATAAAGTCACAGAACTAAGATCCTGGAATGATTGTTAAGTGGATGGCACTTCTCATGGATTTGGTCATTGCTATTTCTTTTTTCCTCAGAAGTTTGATTGAATTGTTTTTCGGTCGCATTGCCCAGGAGAGCTACTTTTCCTGTTTAACCACCAAATGTTAACCACAAGCTTTGAGTTCACATCCCTGTTTTGCCCTGCCATTGTGCTCATCTTCAGTCCCACTTTGGAATACGATGTGTGTTCAGTTTCAGTGTTGCTTCTCTGGTCTCATGATCACAGCAGATCACAGGTGATAACAAAAAAGCTTTAGGAGCCGAACGCAAAGGAGAGACCCAGAAATGAAATGGTGATGACACCACATAGCCCTTCATCAAAACTATTCCTTTTCTGATAATCAAAGTCATTGGTAAGGTTCTTTGGTAAGATGTATGCACGTTGTGGGTGTGTGTTAAGGTGTTTCATGCTTTCTGTTAAGCTCCAAGATCCTGGAGATGTGAAAGCTATGCAAAAATATGTGTCATATAAAAGATACTTCTCCCACTCCTATCTGTAGAGAGAAATGACAGAATTTGATCCAAATGTGCCTTGAAGACTTAAAGAGGTTTAAGCACACAGAGGCTGTCGTTTAAGCCTCCAGTTCCTAATTTGGGGTGAGGAAGTGATGGTATTTACTACCTCTTAACAGTGAGGTACTAGCATTATAACTTCATTCTCCAAAATCACCGAAGTCTTCACTGAGTATCGTTACAGAAAGCCAGAGAAGTTGCAAGGGAAGGAAGGAGAGGAAACTGCAGCACCAGCAACAAGTATTGTCTCACAGTTATCCTAATCTCATATAAAAATCTGCATTTTAATTTCTGGCTCATCAAATTTCTTATTGTTGCATCAGCCTATATGTCTTGGTAAATAACGTGTCTGGGAAAAATTGCAGTCACTTACATTTGTATGTGCTGTAAATTCTTCTGTGGAATTTTGACTCCCTTGGTAGCAGAGAGGAGTAAAAAGGCTGTGCCATATTCACAGCAATCGGCAGGAGTCTCCTCCACTACCATGCCACTGCCAAAAGACTCTGAAGAAGTGAGACTGGAAGTACTTTTCCAGGCCTGCCTTAATTCCTTTGCATATGTTCCTAAACCAGATTTTAAAGAGTATGGATAAAATTAAACTGACATTTTATCTGGAGCTCTAACCTCCAGTGTCAGACTAGTGTCTCTCTTGCCATTTCTGGGAGCCCTGAACTTTACTAGCAGTGTTTATGGGGGACTAACTTTTGTATTCTTCCTGTTTGGTTTCTTTTCTCTGCTTCCATTCCTTGATCATGTCTCTTAAAGCATTGTTTGTTAGTTTGTTGGTTTTCCTTTTGCCTTTCTGCAGAAACCTTGTTCATCTCCTGCCTATCTTTACTTTCCCCAGCCACTCCTAAGACTGATGAGAAACAGATTCCTCATACTTCTGTGATCCTGAAGATACTGGGGCAAGCACAGATGAGCAGCAGGGAGGTAAAATATTTTATCCTCCATCCCAGTAAGAAGCATCTTCTTTGGGGCTTGGGAGGAGGACGAAGACTGGATAGGGGAGGAAACCCATTATCTTCCTCTATCAAGCAGGTAGTTTTGGTGATGAGGTATCTGGAAATATTTAAATCTGTAGATTTCGTGAGAAAGGCTGAGGAGGTCAGGGTGGGGCTGGGAATGACAAAAGCAGGACTTGATTCAAGAAGAGAAAGCAAACAACTCAGGATTCCTTCAGGGCTCTCCTGCAAGGCAGAAAATATGCAACAGTGTATATTTCCGTGTAGGCTGTCTTTAAATGGAGGCAGACGGTCACAGGCGGTGTTTGAGTTCCAGGTTCAATAAAGGCACATCCTTCCGTTAGAGGAGGCAAAACAGTGTCACTTTAGAATCCCAAATCCATCTCTAAATGCCTCAGTGCCTTGTCATCGAGTGACTCATTGCACTGTCATAGCAGGGCTTCTGGCTTTAACATCAAAGTTACACTTGCTGAAACAGTGTCCTGCCAGCTCATATCAACAGTCTCCCCTCCCAAGCTTGTTTCCAATTTACTCATGGTGAAGAGGGGTTTTGGGGGTGTCAGGGCAGGGGAAGGCTGCAAGGGCAGATCAGAAATCTCACTACCTTGTAGACTTCAGAGTGCCAGCTTTTCATTTTTTGTGTGTGTCTCTGAAACAAGTTCCTGAGTTGCAAAAGAAAAACATTCAGAAGTGATGAGCTGTAAAAAATTGTAAGAATTTAGTCATTTACTTTGTCTGACCAAAAATGTCTTTTCTTGTGGGCCATGGCTTCTTTTAAAGTTATTTGCTACTTTAGAAAAATGCTGATGTTGAAATGATCTCAGCTTGATTTCCTTTATCTCCTGCAGTTCATTAGATGATGATCAGGATAATTTTTTTTCTTTGTTTAATTCACATAATCAATTTTATTCTAGGTGACCTTTGTTTTTTTTTAAGAGCCAATTCTTTCTTACACTAGGTACATCCTGCAGGAGCCCTTCCTGCCTTCTGATCCAATACTTATTCATCCTGGGACCTGGTCCAAATGCCACCAACAGTGTTTGTGTGGGCTTTTTTTGTTTGTTTCAAAAACGTTTCATCACATGCTGACATATGGCAGCATTAAATGTGTAGTTTAGGATGTAATGGTCATGGAGATGAAAAGAATGTCACCTGAGCAGCAAGTGGCTTTCTGCTTTTTACATCATACCTGCTTTAAATTTAATATTACAGTGGTTGCTTTGTGTTTCTGATGATGTTGCTCTTTGAATCCCACCCTGTTATTTTGGCTCAGCATGGAGGAGCAGTGACTTCAGCAAGGTGATCTCATCCAATGTGTGGTGTAGCTGTGTTTGTTTTTGAAGGCTTGGTATCCTGTTCCATCTGCACTTCCTGTAGCTATAGGTAAATCATCTGAAATCCAAGATGATGAGCATGCCTGATCTCTGTGCTCTGTCTCTCCTTTCTCATGAATTCATGTGCTTCCCTTCTGTGGTCAGGCTCTTGTAAGCGTTGTTTTTCTTTTCACTGGGGGTGAATGAGGTGACCAGGGAAAGGGTTCTCTATAAAGCATAACCTGTGCTAGTTTCAGCATAAAACTCTCTCTGTGAGGGCTCTGAACTCCTAATGAACTAACTACAAATTTTGGAGGAGAGTGTGGTTGACTTAACATTCTTCTTGACTAGCGTATGAGAAGCTTGTGTTTTGCTTTTTTTCTCAAAACTATCTTGCACTCCCCTCCTCCCCCAAACTATAAAGCAAGGATGTGGCCCTTGGCAGCTGTTCTCCTTTTGATGTGGTCAACTCAAAATTAACATTAAAGTCTAATTCTGAACTTGCATTTTCTTGGAGACTGAGTGCATGATGAAAGGACGGGAGGGATCTCTCTCCACCTGCTGGGAGTGTGCTCTTTGCTTGAGTTTCTTAGGAGGTGAGATTGGAGGATGAAGCTTGACACAGCTGAGCTCATCGTGGCACGCAGCCATCCAAAGGCAAGGGTGCTTTCCCCTTTCAGCACTTGGCTGTGAGCTGACCTGGCAGGAAACTTTGCAAAGCAGTGTGAGTGACTGTAGCTGTGGTGTAGTATTAAAGATCACGGAGCTGCCTGCAGGTCTGAAAGCTGCAAGTGAGGTCTGTAAGACGTACGGTGGGATCTAGTGGCTCCTCAGAACTGACGCTCGAGTAAGTGCCTTTTTACTCTGTCGTTGTGGTACCTGCTGTACACAGCTTTTTATTTTGCTTATTTTATTCTTATATCCCTCTGTCCCCCAGCTCTCTGAACCTCTAGCAGCTGCCCAGTCAGCTCCTGCAGGACCTCCTTATGCTGCAGATCTGAAAGTCCTTAGTGCAGAATGGATTTTATAGAATCATAGAATGGCTTGGGTTAAAATGACCTTAAAGATCATCTAGTTTCAACCCCCCTGCCACGGGCAGGGAACCTTCTACTAGATCAGGTTACTCAAAACCCCATCCAGCCTGGTCTTGAACACTTCCAGGGATGGGGCATCCAGAGCTTCTCTGGGCAACCTGTGCCAGTGCCTCACCACTTTTGTAGTAAAGAATTTCTTTTTAATATCAAATCTAAACCTACCCTCCTTCAGCTTAAGACCCCCACCCCTTGCCCTGTCACTCCATGCCCTTGTCAAAAGTCCCTCTCTAACCTTCTTGTAGCCCCCTTTAGGTACTGGAGGGGGCTCTAAGGTGTCCCTGGAGCCTTCTCTTCTCCAGGCTGAACTTCCAACTTTCTCGGCCTTTTGATTTTGACTCTTCTCTAGCTGGTTCTCTGTCTTTAATAAATGTATTTGTGAGAAAGACCCTGACAAAAAATCACAATTGAATCATGTATTTCTCCCCATCCTGTTGTTCTGTTGCTCTGAATCCTGCTTTGATTCCATATGGAAGAATAATGCTTGTAATTCCTGCCATGCTGTAGGGACTTCCGTGCTTTGCCTGGTGGGTTCATTTGTTAGTGTGGCAGAGCACTTTTGGGATTTTCCCATCAGCTATCTGCATAGTGTCTTGTGTCATGTAAGTGTTATATGTATTCTTGAGAAGTTTTTCAGAATTGAAAGAATGATTATAAGCTGGGCCCAGACTTCTTGCTGGTGTCCAGCTGGAACTATATTTTACTCCAAGACAGAATTAAGTTGCTAATGCTGCTGCCAGTCACACAAAATTAGATAATCCTACTGTTCTGCTGTTCCTCTTCTACCTTGCAGTCCTCCACTTCATAGCCAAAGTGCTATAGTGTAGGAGTTGTGCAAATGTTTGATGGCTTTTTCATGGAGCTGCTGTGATTCCTTGTAACCTTCCCCCTAAACACTGCCAGTAAAGGCTCACAGTGAGCATAAAACACAACTGTGGTGGAGAAATAATATGCTTAGTTCTGTCATAAAGGTGTAAAGGGCAAACAGAGAAGCAGCAGGCACAGGAGGAGTAGGAAAACACACTTCTGATATAGCATAATGTTATTTTGTCTCTGAATACCCTGCAATATGTACAGAAAGACTTCAGTAACATCTGTGCCTCAGAATTCATAGCCAAGATGAAAACAAAGCTTTCATCTGGCAGGAACTGTGCAGCAGGTATTTGGTAAGATCTGCCTGGCATGAAAGAACAAAACCCAAAAGTTGCGGAGAGTTTTTTCTTTCTTCTTTTCCTTTTTCTTGTCTTTTTTTTCCCCTCTTCTTTTTCTTTTCATTTTTATTTTCTTTTTCTTCACCCTAACCAGGAGACATAACTCTCTCAGTACCCTGTGTGTTTCAGTGGGAACATTCAGGGACTGTCTTAGCAGCGCTTGAGAGCCTAACCTTGAGAACAAAAGTAGTGTTTCATGTGGTTACGTACTAAAAGATGTGGGTAGGCATCTAGTGGGAATCCAGAAAGCGCGTGGGCGCTTGATTCCCTCGGAAACTGTTGGGATTTGGCACCTAAGCTGGTAAAGTATTTTAAAAAACTCTTAAATATCTTTCTGAAAATTGGGTCTGATGTTGCTAATCAGTGTGAAGGGTGGGGGGATTTTTTTATTGTGATGTAATGGTGCCTTTGATCTTTGTTACTTTCTAGTAGATAAACAGAAGGAAGTTGAAGGAAAGCAACAGAAGTGACTTTGGGGTTGGAGGGATTGACGCAAGAGGAAGATAAAAGCTATATACTTGTGTAGTTTTTATAAAATGAGTAGGAGGGCAGGACTGCTATGGGCTTCTGAAGGGTATAAATGCCAAGGAATGGAGGGTGTGGAAGAAGGAAACTGTTTGAGTCTCTACTCTGCAAGTTCCTGTGCAGGCAGGTAGCTTCACACACAGCCTCGTCCAAAAGGAGCATTTTCATTGAACCTTGTGAGTGTTACAGGGGCGTGCTGGCGAGGAACAGAAACACTTTGTGTGGCAGCGAGGAAGGTACCTGCTTCAGTACTTCAGTCAGGGTAAACCACTAAAATCTGCAGTTGTTTGCACCTCAGATTAGCTGGCGTCTATAAACACCATCACATCACAGAAAAGCTGCTTTCCATTTGTGCCGGCCTTCCCGGACAGGAGGAGCTTTAGGAAACTCCGCTTTAGGCCTCGATAGCTCCTGTCCCAAGCTTGGATTGTTTGTGCTTGGATCTCCACCCTGCCTTACAGCTGGCTGCCATGGTGACACAGTTTAATCTCACTGATCTCTTGTGATATCTGGAACTTTCTTTCGCCAGGAGGGAAAAGCAGGGTGACAGCTGCTCCAGGGCGCAGGTTGGTAGGAAGGGGACACCACGCAGGTAAAACAGTCTGTCTTGGGACTGCTCTTCTGAGATGTTTGGACATCACTTATTATATCCACTAGGACATAAATGTTACATATGTGAGGCTGTAATCCAGTAAGATTTGGGTACCTTGGGGAGTGCTTGATGTCAAAGGTGTAAAAAAGCTACTTAAAGATGATAAAGGATTAGCAGAGAGTATCGAGTCTTAACTGCTGGAGGTGTTGAGGATGTTCCCGTGTCAAGTGCACTTTTTGTAGCCTATAGATCAGTAAAGTAACTTGAGATAATTACAAAAGGAAAAATTAGACCAAATAGATAAACGTTAATAAGTCACCAGAGCTGGATGGCGTTCAAGAGTCCTGAGGAGCTTGAATGTGAGCCTGCAGAACTGCTGGCCAAGCTGTATAATTTATCACTACAGACAGCCGCTGTGCCAGAGGACTGGGGAGCTGCCAGTGTGATTCCCAGCTATGAAAAGGACTCTAGAGGGGATCCTGGGAACAGCACAACAAGGAATCATGCTACCAGGAATGGAAAGGATCTCTGAATATATAGAGAAATGTTAACTGTTGGGAAAGTCAGCGTGGCTTCTGAGAATGAAAATCCTGCTGCCCAGCCCCATGAAGTTCTGTGGGGTTTCTTTCAATAAGAAAGGGTTAAAGTGGATATAATATATTTGGATTTTCAGGAAACTTCTGTCAACACCTTAAGCTCCTATAAGTTTGGAGGAAAGGCTTTTTTATGGTTTGAAAGCCACATGAATAATAGGAGCTAAAAAATTTGGGACAATTTCACATTTTATGATGGAGAGGGAAACATTACTGCAGCAACAACCAAAAAAGCCACTATCTCCATCAGGAAAGTGATCAATGACGCCATTTGGCTTTGGTGTAAATGCTCAGTGCACCCATATCTTATGGGTGATGTGCAGTTCTGGTCTCCACATCTCTTGCAGAGCACAGTGGCATTGCAGAAAGGGCAAAGAAATGGGCTGGCTTCCAAGAAGAAGCTAAAATAGTTGAGACTATTCCATATGGGAAGAAGGGAAGGAGCACAGGTTTGAATGATAAAGTCAGCAGGTAAAGCTAATGTGAACCATCAGCTCTTATGCTTTTACAGCCAGGGAACTTTGATTAAACATGATGGGCTTTGATTTTAAAATAGGTGAAAGACCACACTAGTGCAGTGGAGAATTGGTGACTGTAGCCTCAGAACAGGCAGAATTTGGTGACAGGCTTTCAGGCACTCACCTGTGCAGGGCAAATCCCACTTGCACTTTGCAAGAGTCTTGCCTTTGCAAGAGTCTGTGCATGACCCTTCCTTTCCCCAGGGCTCTCCTCTGCAGTTTTTCATAGGAAGCAATTATCCAGGTGGCTGGCAAGTGTTCGACACTCCCTTGTGTGCACAATGAGATTTTTTTTTTTTTAATTATAAGTGACTTATTCCTCATAGAAGTAATTTTTTTTTAATGCTGCCTTCAGCAGGGCGTGCATGTGAACTTTATTTTAATTAAGGGTGAGGAATCTGTTTTACATAACTATATCCCAGATTCTCATGAGAGAGTGAAAATAGCCCTGAGGGATTGATGAAAAGGCCAGTGAAATCGGTTGCCTCACTGATGGGAGGCCTGATTCCAATCTCTTAGGTTTTCTCTACCTGTGAGACTTGCTCCAAGCTGGTTGACAGCCAGAGGAATTGAACCAATGCAGAGGCACTGCCTCCTCACGGCTTTATTTTGGGTCACTAATTTGTGGTTCTGGGCAGATACTGGGGTGGCTGTTGCAGCTCTGCCTGAGGTTGTTGTCCCTGTAGTGGGAGTGGCCAAATGGGATGCGAATCTGCTTCCAAGCCCTTTCAGCCATGTCCTGATGCTGGCTCGGACAACTTTGCCACTGTGCCTGTTGCCAGGGTATTGTATTGCGACACTTGGTTTACCCATCTCCTTGGAACAGGGGTGCCTGTTGTGGCCAAAATGTGGACCCCAGCAGCCAGCTGAGTTGTTAATTTAATAGCAGTATTAGTGGGATTGGGTCAAGGTGGTTCTCTGAATCTTCGAGAAAGAAGACAAATGGCGCTGGAAGTCACAAACAAATGCTTAAATGCTTAAATTTGGCTTAAATTTGTTCTGAGTTGTAAAACCTGAAAGGGACAGGGAGCAGATAAGCAAAATGTTTCTGTACCATTAAGGAGGGAAAATCCAGTGTATGTGCATGGCCTTTTGTTTATTTGTTTTCCTGTTAAGGAAAAAGAAGTGATAAAGGTGTTACAACTCAGCTGTTGCTGGAACTGTACTGGAAGTGGGGCATGAAGAAGATCTCTTTCACTGTGTGCACAAAGAGAAATATGAAAAACAAACCACAGACTCTGTAAAGAGGCTAATTAAGTTTATGAGTCAAACCTGGCATGCTGTTAGCACCTGCTGCTTGTTTGTGGTGACTGAAGCAAGCATCCCTTTCAGAAAGTCTCTCATACTGGAGATAGTTTTACTATCCTGTTACCAGAACCTTGGTGTGGTTGAAGAAGCTGAACTGCTGATAGACTGCACAGCTGAAAGTTTCAGCTTGATTCCTGCTGAATCTAGTGGTGGCTGGCAATTTTTTCTGGTGCCAAAAGCCTAGAGAGGTTTGGCATGATGCCACTGCATGAGGACAATGTTGGATTTGTTCTATTTCTGCTTCTGCTCCAAGAGCTGTCTCTAGAGAGTGTCTAGAAATGTGGCTTCTCTTACCAGAATCTTACATGAGTCAAAGGAGGGTTTTGATGCTCAGCTCTTAATGTCTTATTGAAGTGGCAGTTGATGCCATCGGTCTAAAAATTGTTTAGGAGTTAAAATTGATGGGAAGTGACTGGTGATGCTGGAGCTTTGCACTCCCAGGTGGGCATCTGCCAGCCGTCTCCTGGGGAAGAGGAAACAGGTGAGCAAGGAGGTGGGGCAAAGATAAGCCTGTGGGAATAGATGTCCTTCAGCTGTTCTGCAGAGCAGCATAAATGACTGCACTTTGGAGAGAAAGGAATGTGATGGTCATGTCACAACTTGGATGTGCTTCGCTTTGGGTGGAGTTCATAGGTTGTATCGTGTGCTTTGAGTGAAGGTCAACAGATTCAGCCTGGTGTGAGGTGAGGGAAGTGGGGAACAAGATCAATGTCAGTCATGTCAGTCTGAGGGAGTGTGCTGAGGGCTTTAAGCACCTCAGAGTGCAGAAGCTGTAGAGAAATGTCTGATGGTGAAATGTTTTTCCAGAGAAAGTGGCCTGAACGTTTCCTTCATCTTAACAGAACAAGAGGAAATGGCCCCAAGGTATGCCAGGGGAGGTTTATATTAGATAATTAGGATTTTTTTTTCACATGAATTTTGTAAATAATTGGAACAGACTGCCTAAGGAAGTGGTGGAGTCACCATCCCTGGAAGTGTTCAGAAAATGTGTGAGTATGGCACTTGAGGACATGGTTTAATGGTGAACGTGTTGGTGGTGGTGCTGGGTTGATAGTTGGACTTGATGATCTTAGAGGTCTTTTCCAAACTTAATGATTCTATGATTCTGTGACATGAAAATTCCATTCCTGGCATAGGTGGTCGGAACAAGAACACTATAAGCTATGCCAGGAGCAGTGATCCAGATCTTGTGCCCTATAGGGAGTAGGTTAGAGTGTCATAATCACGTGGTAGTTTAAACCAGGAACAAATCTGTGAGGCTCACACAGGTGGAAAGGCAAAAGAGAGTGAGCAGTGCCAATGTTTCTGATTGGAAAAGTTGCAGAGAAGGTTGTTAAGGATGGCAGAGCACTGCCAGTTCCTCCTGCTCTCTGAGCTGTTTCCATTCTGAGAATGGTACCAGCCCCAGCAGCTTCTGCCTGGCAGCCTGTTCCAGCAGCAGATCCCTGCTCCATGCCTTGCTCTGGAGTCGCTTGCAAAATTAGCAGGGGGTTGGAGGGTTGCGGGTGCAGAACCAGAACAGGACAGAAACCTGGAAGATGTGTTTCTTCTCTGCTGTAAACCTGTATGACCTTTCTCAACTCACTTCAGCTATGTCCTCAGTTTATAGAAGGGTGGTTGAGCTACTGTGCACCTTCAGGTATTCTGTGTTACCTGGCAGAAATTGTTCCTTCACCCACATTAGTAACATTTTATCACTGAGTAGTGTTTTATGCATGAATGGTTTTCTGTGCAGTGCTTAAAATTTAGAAAAAGGTCGTGAAATTTTATGAGCCTCTTGTATCGGCAGAGTTGGCCAAGGGGGTGGGGGAAGGAGGAGTTGTATGCTGTTCTGCAGAAACTCTTGTGCATTTTCTCTTCCAAAATAATTTCAGGCTATTTATTTGTATCAAACCTTTGTTAATTCATTGTACAGTGAAACAACAGAGGGTTCTTTTGGAAAGCTGTACAGATTGGAAGATGTTTCAATACGTAAGCTGTAAGCAGGGAAATAAGAACACCCTAAGGAATAATACAAAGTGTGATGCTTTCTGGGCCTGCTACACAGCTGCAAAGCAATGGCTGAAGTCAGATTTTTGCCCACACAGCTCTCCTAAGCCTCAGTACTTTGAGTTTTCCTTTGCTTGCTTTGGCTTCTGAGACAGCCGGTGTCTGGAGCTGAGGCACTCCGGTACTTTGCTTAGTGTCCCCAAAAGACCTGCAAACTTAGCCAAGCTTTTGGGCTTGAAAGAGATGAGCTGTGTAGCTTGAATTGCAACTGGGTGCCTCTAGTTCTGGGAGGCTGCAATGACTGCGGCCTTTTGAAATCTTGTTCAAACTGTTTTTGTTGCACTCAGACAGGAATGTTATGTTCTTTGTTCCATCTCCTAAAAGGCAGACTTTCCTGTATAGGCCGCTTGTGGCTTTTAGAGTTTGATATATATGGGTCAGGGGAGGAAGCAGGCATAGACTGTTGGATGTTTTCAAGCTGCTGAAAAAGTCCTTCTGAGTGCATGAAGTAGGTTTTAAGATCCCAGCTGAATTTTTGCAAATAACCTCTGTCTTGATTAGGAAAAGAAGTAAGCCCCCAAATGTGAATTGCTTCCAGTTTGTGTGCGCACGAGCGAGTGGACTGACTCTTCTCTGAGACAGACCTGTGTGAAAAGGGTTACATGTTTAATTATGAACCCCTTCTCCTGGAAAGAAGCACACAACATCTCGGCTACCATTACTGAAATGTCATTGTTTTTCACATAGAATAAAAATACGCATTCAGTAGTTAAAATTGAGGTGAAGGTTTGCATTGCCTCTTGGAAGGGCTCTTCTTGATGCCTGTACACCTTTAGGTACGTGTCTTCACAGAATCACAGACTGGCTGAGGTGGGAAGGGAACTCCAGAGTTCATCTGGCCCAACCTGCTGTAGTCAAGCAAGGCCACCCACAGGACAGTGCACAGGCAGCATTGAATATCTCCAAGGATGGAGACTCCACCACTTTTCTGACCAGCCTGTGTCAGTACATGGTCACCCTCACCGTAAAAAAATGTTTCCTGATGTTTGGAGGGGCTCTCTGTGTTTCAGTTTGTGCCTAGGCCTCTGGCCCTGGCACTGGGCATCCCTGACAAGAGCCTGGCTCTGTCTGCTTTGCATCTTCCCTCCCAGGTATTTATAGACATTGATGAGATGCCTCTGAGCCTGCGCTTCTCTCAGCTGAACATTCCCAGCTCTGTCAAACTTTCATCATTGAAGAGATGCTCCCCTCAGCATCTTTGCGGCCCTTTGCTGGACTCTCTCTGGTCTGTGTGTCTCTCATACAGGAAAGCCCAGAACTGGACCCAGCACTCCAGGTGTGCCTTCACCAGTGCTGAGGAGAGGAGAAGGATCATCTGCCTCAAACCTGTTGGCAATACTTGGCCTAATGCAGCCCAGGATACCATTTGCCTTCTTGGCTGCAAGGACCCACTGCTGGCTCACACTCAACTTGGTGACCACCAGGACCCCCAGGTCCTTTTCTGCCACAGTGTTTTCCATCTGGGTGACCCCCAGCACATGTAGGTGCCTGTGGTTGCTCCTCCCTGAGTGTAGGACTTTGCGTTTCTCCTTGTTGAACTTCACGAGGTTCCTGTCGGCCCACCTGTGGTTCCCTGGGTCTTCTGGAAGATTGACATTTGCTTCCCTACGGTCTGTGGGCCCTTCTGCCAGTTGCCATGATGGATCAAGAATTACTGAGCCTGGCCTCGCCATGGCATCTGCCAGCTCCCTCGTCATTCCTGGATGCATCCCGTTAGGGCCTGTGTACTTATTTTGAGTCTCTATCTGTAGATGTGAACAGAAACTTCTGGAGAAGGGCTAAGGCTTGAGAATCAAGCTGCTCTTTGGTCCTCCTTTCTTCTCTTCTTTTCCTCTCTCCCTTATCTGCTGACCTCAGTCCTCAGCTACTGCTAGAGCTCTTTGCTTGCATGACAAGGCTGTTGTGGGTTTGGCTTTAGATTGAAAGCCTGCAGGTAATGTGGCTTTAAAGCCAGGACACCTCTTTTGCAAAGGTTCTCATGCTGTGTGGGGCTGCTTCTGAGGTGGTGTGTCATGTACATACACAACTTGGTGTGTGTCTCCTGTGCAGTGTTTGCTGTTTATTCCTGGCTGAGGAAGGGAGTCTGCCACAAGGACTGACTGTGCAACTTCCGCTCAAACTGCCTTAACTCACACTATTTACTTTGGAAATTACAGTTTCAATTGCTGCTGATAACCCAGCTGATTGTTATGTTTCACATTTAGCACTGTTTTCTTAGTTCTTTCTTTAATTACTTATGTAAATAATTTTAGAAGATGTAGCATTAATTTTGGAGAAGCTGGCGTATGGGGCTGTGAGGCTAGCAGCAGGTGCTGTAAGTAATCACTCTTCTAAATTAAGCAACACTTTCTGAGGCAGTAGGTTAATTTCTGGGTAAGCAGCCTGCATACAGATTCTTGGAATCAGCTGGATCTTGACCCAGCAAGTGACTCAAGGCTTTGTGTGGGTTTAATTGCTTCACTGAAGCCTCTCTTTTTTACGGGAAACAGGGGCTGTGCTTGAATGTCTGTTGAAACTGTGTTATTGCATTGAAATCTTTGTCACCTGCCTTTGTGCTTGTCTTTGTTGCTCAATCTTCACTGCCCTTGGAGGTGTATTTGGAGCATGGGCAGTGTCATAACTTAGCCATATCAAGCTGTCTGGAGCCAGGGTATGTATCATGGAATGTTTTAGGTGGGAAGGGAGCTTAAAGATCCTCTCATTCCAACCCCCTGCCGTGGGGAGGGACACCTTCCACTAGGTCACGTTGCTCAAAGCCCCATCCAACCTGGCCTTGAACACTCCTAGGGATGGGACATCCACAGCCTCTCTGGGCAACCTGTGCCAGTGCCTCACCACTCTCGGAGTAGAGAATTTCTTCCTAATATCAAATCTAAACCTGCCCTCTGTCAGTTTGAGGCCTTTTCCTCTTGTCTTATCACTACATGCCCTTGTAAACAGTTCCCCTCCAGATTTCTTGTAGACAGTATTTGTGTGCTGAAAGACCCCAGTGTTCATGAGTGGCTCATGCTTATGCTGAAATCTGTGCTGCTGTGGGTTTCTCTCCTCAGTACAAGAGCAAGCAAAGTAGTGCTTGAGAGCTTTGTGCCGTTTCTTTCTCCACCTTTGTGCCTGCGTATGGATTTCCGCAAAAATATTTCCTCTAATATCTCTAGTGGAGCTCTCATGGGATCTGTAAGCAGTAACTGTTGACCAGATTGTGCTCAAGTGCCGCCTGTCACTTTCGCATTGTCACAGCTCTGTCCAGCATTCTTGCTCAGGGCTTGGAGATTGCCTGCAGAAGTATGACCTGTTCTTTGTAAAACCACTCATGAGTCTGTGAGGCTGATGGGGCCGGTGGTGTTTGTGACTTGAAAACTTAAGTGATTTTTCATAGGCTCTGCAGAGCTCTGAGGAAATTGGCAAAATCTTAAATCATACTCTGTGCGGTAACAGAAATTTGGAGCACTTTGTCTAACTTGTGGAGTAGGAAGGTGCAGTTTTTACAAGCTCAAGCTCTCTTTAAAATCTATCTTCCTGTGTGAAGATTGTGCCAAAAAGTAATGTGAAAAGTGGAATTTCTACTTATATGGAATCTCATGTAACATGGAATAGAGCAGGAAGAATGCCCTTCTCCAAGGATTCAAGAAAGGAGAGAACTTCAGACAGCTGGAGAGAAAAAATGGATTTTTGTTGCCTCTATGTGACTGTAAGATGGGACTTGCCCCATCTCTTAGAGTTAGTGCTTCCTGTGCCTGTGGATGCTCAACCTAATTATCAAACTGGTGCTTGAAATCATATACCTGCTAAAAAGGTCTGAAGCCACTTCCTACATTCTTTAGCTTGATGTTTTTGCTATGGTCAGTCTTCAGACCAAAGTGCTCTTAGGCTTGGGATACAGCCCTTTTGTGTTTAAAAAATTAATAATCCAAATGACAGGCTTCTGAAGGTAGAGCTCAATTCTTGTGAGCAGTGTTACAGAATGATATGGCTCTTGTAATTTGTTTAGAGGTTTGTAATCTCTTTAATTCTCTTCTCACTTTCTAGGTTAAAACTTTACTCACTTCTTTGCTCTGAAATCTTGAAGAGGAACAGTTCACATGTGCAGAGTCTAACAAACAATATTGTACTATCTGCTCTATAATGGAAACTAGATGTATAAGCAGCTTGGTTTTTTGATAGCTCAGCTTTACTTGAAAACCTGAATTCTCATGTAGCTCTGTGAATGTCATGACATTCTGGTTCTGTGGGAATTGGGACCAAAATATTCTTTAAAAGAAATGGTGAAGAGGAAGCCATACACACTGACTCTCTGCTCTTTATGGATCTTCTGACAGTGGATGCCTCATGGGTTTAACAAATGATCCAAATGCCTATTGATGCATGCAGATGATCTCAGTGTATTTTCTGGGATGCTGTGAGATGTCTGTAAGC
This sequence comes from Melanocharis versteri, assembly GCA_013397845.1. Lineage (NCBI taxonomy): Eukaryota > Metazoa > Chordata > Aves > Passeriformes > Melanocharitidae > Melanocharis > Melanocharis versteri. The sequence goes on along the minus strand of VZTG01004481.1, from coordinate 600,705 downwards.
TTGAAAATGGAGAGGTGCAATGGGCAAGAGCTGGGTGAGTTGGTGATGAGAGCATAGAAACATGCTGATCTTGGACAGCCTTTTCAAAAGGGGCAAGAATCTGAACTCTCTTAGATTCTGTGGGGTAGAAGGCAGGGAAAACTTTTTTCCCCAGATGATTTAGCTCTCTGTGGGCTGCAAGAATTGAAAATGTCAGGTAATGAAGTGACCAGGTACTCACCAAGTGTCATGAAGGTTGGCTTTCTGAATGGACTTCTGAAGAGAAAGCAGAGGACCAAAATTCTCTGGTCTGGATTTGTAGATTTTGATAGGTAGTTTAACTAGGTAATTTAAGAATATTGCTTTGCACCTTTCTTGATGACTGCCCTAAACTCAGTCTATCCAAATATTTTTTCCAGGTGGCATGAAGAATTTGTAGTGCTTTCAGTTATCAAAAGCAGAACTTGAAAGAATCCTGCGCCATACCAAAGATATGAATGCTGTGTTAGGGAATTTGGACACATTAATAAAAACAAAGTATTACTCTACCACTCTCTCCTCTGAAATTAAACGCGTCAAGCAAATTGCTGAAACAGTAGACGGAAACTTGGCAATTATGTTTGTGTGGCAATTTGATTCTGTTCTCCTAAAATGCCTCTGGAGAGCATCCAAGCTATACCTCTGTAGCTCTGCTCTGATCCCAGGACTACCCTGCGGATGCCCTGAGCACAGACACGTAAGCAGCAAGCTCTGGTGACCTGATCTGTGTAGTTGCTACAAAGCTTCAAAATCTGGTGTGCTCTCAGAGGGCTTTCCATTTGGGAAAGGAACTGATACCATTCCAATTTTAACTCTGGAAGAGGAAGGGAAAATTTAAAAGCTTCAGAGAAGCAAGTTTTTGTCTAGACTGTGGACCCAGCTGGGTGTCTTGTTCTGTCTTGTCAGGCCGCCTTCTTGTTTGGGGCTCTGAGTGGTTGACAAGTGCATTAACTCTGTGAAAATAAACCCACTTTTGGTGTGGCAGATGAACCCTGGTCTCCCATGACCATCCCCTGCCACAGATGTTTCATGAGTGCTTTACTGACCCGTATATATGCACAATTTCCTCTCCTTGTCCTTTCACAGACATAATTTGAAAAGCTTTCCTCTTAAAAGTTACTTTTGAAGTGAAAGGTCCCTTTTGTTTCACTGACTATAAAGTATGCATGATAATTACGGGACAGTTGCTGGGTTAGCTGAGATACTGCAGTGTTCTGCAGGACGAAACCCTGCTCCAAGCAGGAGCAGTTCAGCTTCTCTCACTCAAACCCCAGGGGCCAGGGATGAGGAATTTCCTTGGTTTTGTGCTCAGCAGTGGCAGCGGTATCTGCGTGGATACAATTTATTGCACTGTAAGTAATAGTTTAATGGCCTTGCATGCAATAAAGCGCTGTTCCGTGCTGGTGTGTGGTTTTCAATAGTATGTCAGAGAATTACTTACGCCTTTTAATCTGCATCATTCAAGAAGGCAGTATTTTAAAAATGTGATTATGATATCAAGGGTTTGTGAAGTGAAGGGCAGAGAGGCTTTTTGCTGCTCTAAACATTTCCTGTCTAGAGAATGTAAGTCCTAAACATGACAACTATGGGATTTTTTTTTTTTTGCTGTTTGGTTTTGTGTTTTGTTTTTGTTTTTTTTCTTTGAGTCAGGCTTCTTTCCTTCTCCTGCATTTGGATACCCTTAAAAATGACTAGTTTCAGGGAAAAATGCAACTGTACCAAGTAACCTGTGGAAGTCTTCTGTCATTTGATAACTAATTGCTGCTTTTAGAGTGGAACCCGTCTTGTCTCTTCAGCAGTGTGTCTACTTAGCTGTGCTCTTGCTCCAAAATGAGTCATGTTTCAGTCTCTGAAAGCCCCACTGTCCTTGACTGTATTTTTAACTTTTTTTTTATCATCTGTTTGGGTTATTTTCTGTTGGAGCTGCTGTGATAGCTGCAGAGGCCGCTCCTCTTACCTGTTGTATCCCAGCTGCTGCATTGGTTATTTACAGGGATATGACCTGACTTGCATCAGAGGTGTTGACCCTGTCTTGTGCAAACCCCTGCTGCCTCCAGGGATCCAGATGAAGGATCTTTTTAAGAATTAGATGCTACAGACCCTATACTGTTGTCTGTAAAACCAGGGGCTTCAGTTTGGGCAGGACGCAGGCCCCCCATTCAGAGCAGCAATACTGTACAAAGCCCTTGGCTCCTAGGATGCATGGGCTGGTTGTTGCTCAGCTCCCCACAGGATCAAGGCCAAATTGGGTTGAACGGGGCTCATAGACGTGTTTCCCTCAGGGGAAACACTCAGCTCTGGCACAAACCTACCTGGTCAATATTTGCTTTGTTGGGAGTGGGGTAGGGATGGGAAAGATCATCAGCCAGTGGTAAACTGGTTTCCTGAGCATCAATACCATTAGATTTGGGTTCAAAGGCACTGTGTGGCCAGAAAGTGGCCTCTCAGACCTCAGTGCCTCCTGGCTGTGAACCCATCCACCTTGTCCCAGGTCATGTTAGGGGTGGCAGTAGCTATTTTAGGGCTGGAGGTATTGGGTGGGAAAAGATGGGGATTTGGGTGGTGGTGCTGAAAAAAAGTTCTAGAAAAGAATCTGAAAGTGGGATATTATTACAGAAGTTTTTTGGGTTTTTTCCTCCTTTAACAGTGTGGTTTGTTTGGCACTGAGCAGCTATCAGAGAGGTGTTTTTAGCCACTGTGCTTTTGAAATCAGCATGCTAAACCCCCTTGGAGCTGTGAGAATATGTGCATATGCAGACTGGTGTTGGTTGAATTCAATTGTTACGAAACACATCCTTGGAAACCTCATCTGGGATGGTGTTGGCATGTCCCTCACATTTTGCCAGTTTTCAGAAGCTGTCAGGTAGTACTGTGTGGGAAGTGTAACAGGGATAAATCCTGAAATCCTAATTTGGGCTAAACTCCCACTGATTTCAGTGGGTGGCTTGCTGGCATTAAGGCCAAGCACCCCTCAGCTATTACAGATGACCTTTCTATCTTTTAAAAGTCAAGGAGACTGAGACTTGATGCCTCTATCTTGTACTAGAGATCAAACTTCAGGGTTGCAACCCTTAAAAGTTTGTATGCGTGCTGAGATTTGTGAACAAGAAGTTGGTTAACCAAAAACATTTCCAGTAACTGTTCTTTAGATTCTTGGTAGTGCTGGTGAAATGCCAGAGATCTGGAAACAGAAATTAGCTGGTGATTTAAAGCAGTGCATGAAGAAGACATTCTGTAGGGGAAGCACTGATGTTCTGAAAACTCTACTTTTCATAAATGGAGAAAATATAACCCCATGTGTTTTAAAATGAAGACTTCAAATTCTTTCAAAGTATCAGCACAAATTCATTGAAACGTTGTTTGCTCAGATAACTGATTTTTATACCCTTAGGAGAATGTTTCTGTGAAATGCCTGCAACTTTTGTCAGTATATTGCTTTCCAGGAAAATTGAATTAAATGTATTTTAGAAGTTAATAGTCTGAAAGTAGGTACCTGAAGTTCCTGACTATCACCAAGTAATTGACATCATACGTTGTTCTGGCTTCTTCTCTCTGTTCAAGAAAGAGGGAAGATGTGTTTGTGTTGGCAACAGTTAAGAAAATCAAACAATATCCTAACAGTAAGAAAAGAAAAAGGCCCAAATCCCTTCAGAAGGTGTTGCTGTGCAAACCTTGTCTGGCAGGAGAGTTTCCCAGCTGAAGAGCTTCTTTCTTGCACCTCAGTGGAGCATCACCATTGAAGTCTGACTGAACCCAACTTGGTTATGCAAAGGCACCCCAAGAACTTGCTCAGCTCCATTGAAGTCTGACTGAACCCAGCTTGGTGTCAGCCTCAAATGTTATGCAAGCGCACCCCAAGAACTCGCTCAGCTGCAGCTGAGGCTCTGAAGCCCACAGTGTATTGTTTGCCTTCTCCATTTCCCCTTAGGTGGTCACTGCCTATTCATGTTTCAAGCTCAGGAGGGCTCTTCTGTCCCATCACTGAGACTCTGAGGGGGAAGAAGGGTTTTCAAATCCTTCCATGCCCCCGTTTATCTCTGAGTTCCCCATCAGGATGACATACACAGCTCTAGTTTTCTTTTCCTTTTTTTTTTTACCTTCCTGAGAATGAGTTTCTTGTGCTAACTGAAGTTGCAGAAGCACCTGGAAGGGATTCTTCTTATGCTGTGTGCTCTGTAACTACCTGAACTGCCTTTCCTTTGAAGAGGTGACTGACTGATGGGAGGAGGGAAGAGCAGACAAGGAGTACTTTGGCTTTCTCCCTCTCTTGTGCTTCGAAGATCACAAATGAGGTCTGTGAGAAGAGGGACAAGATCTGCCATCTCCCAAGTACTGGGACTGTAGTCCACACACTAAAATTCAGAGTGAGGGTGTTGTGGTACTGATCCCAACTCCTCTGCTGATTTTTTGCTCAAGGTTGTCACAACCTCTTTTAATTTGTCTTCATCGCTAAACTGGGGCCTTGGATACTGAGGAGTAGAAACGTGCTTCAGACAAGTGGTTTGAATGATGTTGTGTATCTCTCTCTTTTAAAGCCTCCCTGTCAGTTTGTGTGGCTTGCAATTGCAGAATTACAGGTTGGCAGGAGCCTCTGTGTGGATAGTCTTGTCCAATTCCCCACCTAACGTGGTGGCAGCTGAAACAGTTTGCTCAGTGGCATGTCCAGTGGGGTTTTGAGCATGCCCCAAGGATGGAAATTCCCATTATTTTCCTGAGCAAGCTTGTGTTTTTCTGGGTTCTGTGGTTTTGTGTCCATCTCCACTCATCCCCACCCAGAAAAAAAAAAAGTGTGTTTTTGTTGTGGGGCTTGTTCTTACATTTAAATTGAATTTCCTGTATTTCAGTTTGTGCTCATTGACTCTTGTCCTGTTGCTGGATACCACCGAGAGGAGCCTGATTCCATCTTCTTTACACCTCCATCAGGTATTTATCCACATTGATAAGACCCCTCTGAACTTTTTCTTCTTCAGGCTGAAGAGTCCCAGCTCCTTCAGCCTCTCCTCATGTGCCAGACACTGCAGTCCCTTAGTCATCTCTGTGGACCTTTGCTAGACTCTCACCAGTATGTCCACATCTCAGTTGTACTGGGGAGGGAAGCACTTGTCCCACCACTCCAGATTTGTCTCACCAGCCCTGAGCAGAGGGGAAGGATCCCCTCCCTTGACCTGCTGGCAGTTGTTTTTCCTAATGCAGCCCAGATGCTGTTGACCTTGCTTGCTACAAAGGTGCTTTGGAGGCTCATGGTCAACTTGATGTCCACCAGGAATCTTAGGTCTTTCTCTGCTTTTTCCGCTTCCTTTCTGCCTGTTGTTGGTTCCCAGTCCGTGCTCCTGAGCAGCAGGGCTTTGCATTTTCCTTTGCTGAACTGCAAAGGAGTCCGTTGGCCCATTTCTCCAGCCTGTCCACATCCCTCTGAGTGGCAGCACACCTACCTGGTCTGTCAGCCACCACTCCCAGTACTGTATCATCTTCAAACTTCTGAAAGTGGACTCTCTGCTGTCACCCATAATCTTTCCTTTATAAAGAATTTAGATCCCTGGGTGAAGTGTTTAACGAGCCAAATCTCTCAACAGTTCTTGAAAGTACATTGCTCTTCACTTGGGAAAGTCAGACAGAGATGAGGCAGCTTCACTAGCGCTAAAAGAACATTAAATACTGTACCTCATAGTGAAGGGCTTCATTATTATTATTTAGGACTTTAATTCCTTGAATCTCTGCTACTTCATGCAATACCAGCTCATGCTCTTTGCTAACACCATAGCAACCTGCTATAAATGTCACTGTGTAATGTCGCTATATAATGTGGCTTGTTGGCAAAAAGCTGGAAAAGGAATGCTTTCTAGGGTAGGAAATCCATGGGGTCAGTAAAAAAATGCAGTAGAATGAGAGAAAAATCCTATCGTTATTTTATAATATTGCGGAGTGATTTTTCTTTTTCTCTCCAAAACTGTGCCCTAGAGGAAATAGAGGCATCAACTGAAATTCTCTCAATGCTTTATCCATATCCCCCTCCCCCAAAACCTACATCCTAGGCACAGTCTAAACCTCTGGGCTAACAGATGGTGTTGAGTGGGGGAGGGAGGGGGAACAATTTGCATGTAAATAGCTGAAATAAAAAAGGGTCATGTCCCACAGACCAGCCCCACTCACCTGCTGTTTAAATCCCCCTGAGAAACAGGCAAACGCGCTTAGTTTTTTAACGTCTGCATCAGCTGTACTTGCTCTCTGAAGCTTTCTGCCCTAAAAAAGCTGCAGTCCTGTGCATCTTGCTGTATGGATTCTGTTCTGCCCCCAAAACGACGAACTTTTAAGGATTTAGTTCTTTGAATGGAGTTGACAGCTGTGTCACTTCTGTTCAGCCCTCCCATCAGAGTGACTGCTGCTGGTGGTTATCGTAATTAGCACAAGCACTAATGACACAGAAAAGGTTCAGAGCAAGTATTACCTCTCCTGTCAGCTCACTGCTCTCATGGCTGCCTGATTCCGTCTTCAGAGGTGCTCCTGCCATATGGCCCTGTGGACTCATGACGCAATATTCCGCGCTGGGCTTGTGTGTGGAGGTGGGATGGGCTTTGGCTCTAGTGACCGCCAGGCTGCACCCAGTGGTGATCCTGATCCTGCAGGAGCGTGGCATGGTGTTGGATGGCATTGCTTAACCCTGCAGGCACGCAAAGCCTAGTTTTTCTGGCTTCCTGACTGCGTCCTGTAAAAATCTGTCAGGTCTGACTAAGAGCTTGCTGCTTCGTAATGATTTTGCTTTGGAGTGTAAAGGTCATTTGCCCAGCACTGTTCAACGTTCATGGAGACTGCTCTGGATCTACCCACCTGTCCTGGCAGCACAAAGTGCACTTTTGTCTCTTCAGGCAGACTTTCTCAAAGTTTAAGGAAAAGCCTGTAATAAGGAAAATCTTGCCAGTTCTTCATAATCATGCACACATTCGCTCCCCCGAAACCATCCCACCTTATTTCCCAATGATATTGGGAGAGGCAAGAGGGCTTCACAATGAAGTTTTGTCTTAGTACAAAACACCAAGATGAGCAAAACCTGGTTCTACCCACCAGTTCCTTGGACTTCTACACTCAAATGCTAAAAATAAATAATGTGACAATAGTCCAGGTGTTTCAGGAGCTTTATTACTTTTGTCTGTTGGCATCTTCTCTACTTCCCAAGAAGCCAGAGGCATTGGAAGGTTGAGTTTGGCAGATTGGAAGGCTCAGCAGGATAAGGAGTGGCAAAGATGATGTCTGGGGACTCATCACTGTCTTCTGTGTGTTGACCTGGTAGAATGAAATGTCTGCAAAGCAGGATTTCTATTTCTGGAATTGCAAGACCTTGAATCTCTTCTTTCTTCAGCACGAGCCTGGAGGGAATTGGTGATGTTCACCTTTGCCAAGCTGCTGGGCCCTCCCTCCCACAAGTGTCTTGGAAGAGGAAATGGCCTCAAGAAGTGTCTTCGTTTTCTTTTCTCATTTAATTCCCAAGTATATTTCAGTATTGTGAGTGGTAGTGGTTGATGTGCGTTAGAGCAATGTGGATCTGGGCAACAACCTTGTTTACATGCCTCTGGGGAAGAGGTTTATTTATTTTATAATTTAATATAAATTCCAGTAAATAGTAGCAAAATCCGGTGTATGAATACTTACAGAAGTAATTGGGCAATGCGCAATACCAAATTATATTAATTTAGAGCTGTGTGTAGTACTTTATAACTTTCTGCAGCTGTTCTTCTTTTTGGTACTTTGTCACTTGAGGATAACTATGTTTTATAAATGGTCATATCACATGGTGCATACTCACTGTCTGGGAGTAAACAAAATAAGTGAGTTAACTTGGGTGGTGCAAGTTCTATACACACAGGCACGCATAAATGTGTGTGGATATACGTTTATACATCCACACTCTCTTCTGTAGGACAGACCTCTGCCCTGCTCCTTTTGCCCCCTTCCCCAGTTCAGTGATGCAGGCAGGCAGCTGGCTCTGGCAGCTGTGCTGCTGGTCTTTGCTGTGGATAAAATGCTTGTTATGCAGCAGGGCCCCACAGACCACATAAGAGCAAATCCAGAAATGAAAGATGATATTGGAAATATTTATTTCTTCTGGTTTTGAAAACAAAACAGCTTAAATTGTGTGGCTGTAGCAGAGGTGCATGTTAATTTTTGACAAAGGAGGCAGAAGGGGGAAATACGAGGAATTAGGTGCCCTTTGAGGTGATGTTTGCAGGTAGTGGGATGAAGACTGAGAAAACTGGATTTCATAGGCTTCTAGAATGGTTTGTGTTGGAAGGGACCCTAAAGATCATCCAGTTTCACCCCCTTGCCATGGGGACTGCCTTCCACAGTACCTGGTTGCTCAAAGCCCCATCCAACCTGGCCTTGAAGACTTCCAAGGATGCAATATCCACAGCTTCTTGAGCAGCCTGTTTCGGTGCCTCACCACCCTCACAGGAAAGAATTTCTTCCTAGTATCTAATCTGAACCTGCCCTCTATCTTCAGGCCATTCCCCCTTGTCCTGTCGCTCCATGCCCTTGTCCAAAGTCCTCTCCAGCTCTACTGTAGCCCCTTTAGGTACTGAAAGGTGCTGTAAAATCTCCGTGGAGCCTTCCCTTCTCCAGGCTGAACAATCCCAGCTCTCTTAGCCTGTCTGCATAGCAGAGGTGCTCTGGCCCTCTGAGCATCTTTCTGGTCTCTTCTGGTTTTGCTCCAGCAGGTCCACGTCCCTCTTACACTGAGGTCCCCAGAGCAGGATGCAGCACTCCAGGTGTGGTCTCACCAGAGTGGAGCAGAGGTGGAGAATCCCTTTCCTCTACCTGCTGGTCACAGCAGCCTGAGATGTAGGCTGCTTTTATTTTAGCCGGTTTCTTTTTGTTTCTTTTATTAAGTGGCTTACCAAGTGGCTGATTGACATTGGAACATTTATTTCTGTGTCTTCCCAAGCTCTCTAACTGGAAGGGGAACTTGATGTACAGAAAGGACCATTCTGGTAGTCTACAGTGTTATTTCAATCACTTTCTCTGTGTGGAACTATAATACTAAATAAAAAGATGTGCTGGATTGGAACCATGCCTAAAACAATTCTCAGTATAATGGGATTATTTGACTGATTTTTAATTAAAATAGAATTCTAACTAGATTGTTTTGAGCACACATACAGCTCTGGTTTGTTGTTGTTGGTCTAATTGCCTCCTGAATTAAAGATACCAATATTCTAATCCACCCTCTCCCTTGGGATACTAGCATTAAAAGAGGGTGTGGAATGCTACGTAGATGATTTACAGGCATGCAAGATAGAAAATGGTCTTTAAAGGCATTAGCCAAAACTTAGGTCTTCCCTTTACCTGCAATGTCTTGACAGAGAGAATGATGAATTGTTATTTTTTGGTATGTTTTTATTTCTCTGTCCTGACAGGTCTTTTAAATGGTTAGAAATGTAGCCTGAGAAAAATGCCAATAATCTCAGCCTTTGAGGAAGAAGCAGTTAACGAATCTCCAGGGAAATACCCAGAGTACAGATGCTGTGTGGGGAAGAAAAGGTTAGGAGCCAGTGGACCAGGGGTTGGAGACAACACATCATCTTAGATCTGAGATAGCAGCTGTTTGCTGACAACACAAGATACTAAAATGACAGAATCATGGGCTTGTTTGCTTAGGACTACTTTTTGAGAGCCCATTTTAAAAAGTCATGATTTGGGATATGACTACTTCTATTTAAGATATCTTGGTTAAATTTTGTAAGAAATAAGGTGGGTTTTTTTCTTTTTGTTTTTTTTCTTTTTTTTCCTGATTTTTAATTATCTTTATGAATTGAAACCTTTTGAGGAAGTTTTGACTGTGGGGGATGTAAATTCAAACCATATTGGAAGTTTAAAGAATATATATTAGGCTCAAATCCAACTTCTATTTTTAAAGCTAAAAGGGACCTTACAAAGTAGCAGGCCACAAGTTTAGATGTCTGTTTTTTAACATTTTAGTAGAGCAACAGAGACTGACAAAACTTCTGTCAACGTAGAATATTTGAGCTCCTTAGATAAAACTAGATGTACATTGAAGAGTGTTCACAGGAAAACAAGAGTTATTTCCAGCCTGAAGAGACTTTTCTTAAAAATAAAAGCAGCCAAACGTGCGTTTGTTGGGAGGCTGTGAATCAGCACCTGCAAATACCAGCAGTACAAGAATAGCCAGGAATGGAACAAAAAGTTGGATGGGGCCCTGAGCAACGTGACCTACTGGGAGGAATTGCTGCATATGGCAGGGGGGCTGGAATTAGTTGATTTTTAAGGTCCCTTCCAACCCAAGCCTTTTCTATGATTCTATGAAAACTTGGGCCAAAAGAAACAATTGGAAAGAGTGGAAGAAGCAACCTCATACTTGCAAAGGAGACAGTTCGCTTATGCCATCAGGTCATGCTCTGTTGTGGATTGATTTGAAGGATCTCCTTTCCCACAGCGAGTGTATTTTTCTTCACTGGATGCCTCTGCAATGAGTGTAAGAACAGGAACGATGGAGTTAGTGCAGGTTGTACCACAATATGAGTATGAATTGTTAGTAAAGAGGAAGGCAGCACTTACATGAGACTAGTGATTTTTAAATAAAGTGAAGGGGGAAAAATTGGTTTGGGAAGTGTACCCCCATGCATTGCTCCTGGGTGTGCTCAGGGACCCAACCTGAGATTTCTTGGGAGCTGTGAAATAACTGTTTCCAAAACTGACTGCCCTGTTCATATCTTGAGTTTTTTTAGCAAACAGAGCTCTTACTGTAGAGGTGAGAGGTGAAATTATGGTGTGCTAGTTACGGAATTTAAAGTGTCATTTTATGCTCTCTTGCCTTGGAGGGGAGAGAGGGAGGGTGGTCAGGTAACCTGGGGTGGGTGCTGAAATGAAAATTGGTTTGTGTGCCTGGACACTGAGGAAGCTTTGGGGTTGTGGGTAGGTACCATATCTCTATGACAGTGTGCTGTGAACATACTTGAATCTTAATTGCTGAAATTAGGGAAGGGTGATCAGAAAGCTGCACCTGGACTTGCTGCATGCTGTGCTCTCCTAGGGAGCCTAATTCTTATGCTGGTGACCTTGGGAGGAAGTAGCTGTAGGACTTGAGCAAGGTGACTTAGAGCAATGGGAGGGAATACTGTACTGAACAAAATGCCGTGACTTGTACAACTTCCTGGAGCATCTGTCTTTGGTTGTTGTCTTGGTTTTGGAAATCTGTTGAGTTTTTGCTACCACTTAGCAAAGGTACAACGTTGTCTATAGAGCTTCTTGTCTGCCCAGTAGTGACCATAAAAAGATTTTTAGCATTTTAAGTACACAGAGGACAAACAGCAACCTGACAAAGCAGTCTTGAGATGAATAAAACATGCATACTGGCAATCCATCCATCAGTGAAATCCCAATTCTGCTGAATTTGCAGTTCATATTGTTGCTAATTGTATGATGTAGATTCTTGTCCACTGGGAATTGGATGGAAATAAGCAAGTCACTTGCTTCAGACGCTGACAGGGCTGTGAATGGGAGCTCAGTCAGTCGTCTCTGGGTTGGGTTTTATGGCTGCAGTGTTGCTGCTTCTCGAGGAAAGTATGAGTTTTAAATAGGTAGCAGTGAAGATCCACGCATCCTACTTAAAGTTGCTTAGGTCACTGTAGCAAGAACAGAGGGTAAGAAGATCCATGCCCCAGAAAAACCTTGCTCAAAGATGTTGAGGAAAACCTTGCCTGCTATATCTAGTCTCGTAATTAACTCCTACTCCTAATTACATAGTGCCTCAAAATGGGCCTGCCACTGTAATAAGTGATGTTGTTATATTTGCTTTTGTTCAGTGGAGTAAAAATAGTTCACTTGGCTCATGGGCTTTATTTAACTGAGTGCTAATGCAGACTTGGTTGTAATATATTGCAGAAACAGCAGTTCCTTTGTGCCAGTCCTGTAGAGCTTTCTTTTCTCTACTGACATACAGTAAGTATGATTGGAATCTGAGTAAATGATGTGATAAAAGGCTTGATGGTGCTTCCTAAAAACAAACTGCTGCTCATTAAATTAAACGATGATGATTCTTAATGGACTAGTTAGTGCTCTGCAATGCATTTGGTACAAGTAAGGAAGTCTAGGGATGTGAGACCTTGCCACTATGGCTCCTCCTGTATGTTCTGGAATCATAAAGCAGGTAGAATAGGGAGTTTTGCTAGATAACATACAATTATAAACACAGATCTGATGTTCTTGCAGCACGGAAGACTACTGTGACAGTTTAATTAGGGGAGAAACCCTAAGCCACCTCAGGCTTTTTCATTTTGTCTTGTGAGTGAACTGTTCTTAGAGCATTTCATGTATTGCACTTGCAGGAGTAATCATTGCAAACCTGAAGCAGATTTATATGGAGTTCTCAAATTGCTTGTCTTTACTGATATTAAATTAGCTCTTGCAGCACTGGGTATTTGATGGTGCTTGTCTCTAAATTCAGTTTGTCTACAAAAACCTCATATTTGATGCAGAGCTTATCTGTCTTTGGAGAACTATTCATTCTCCCTCTTTCCCCAGCTTTGAAGAACCAAAACTTTTAACAAAGCAACGTGAAACTGAACCGATCTTTGTGATTTTATTTAATTGAAAACTACTGCCAGTATGAAAATCCTGGCTAGCAATTAAGGGAATGTGACAGCTTTGCCAGTCATTACATAAATACTATGGAGCACTGGGCTTCGTACTGTCATTAGCTGCAGTGAACACAATGGAGCTATACACAGGAGCAAGCACTACTCTGATGATAAATGTTTGCATTTCCAATTAGCACGGAACTGTTGTGGCATTTTCCCCTCAGTCTAATTGAGTGTCTTGGATGGTTTCATTCACTAATGATAATTGGGTTGTCTTCTTGCTCTTTACTTTCCCATCGACAAAGGAGTTGAATGAGTTTTCCTCTTAAGAACATTGGCTTCCTCCTTGCAGGTCTCTGTGTTGGTGTTTCTTCACCTCAGAAAAAACTCAGCTTTTGCAGGTTAATGTAAACTTTCATCTATTTACGTACTCTGGCTTTTTGCTAACCACTGCATTGCAGTGTCCTCTGTGCCTATGGGGTGTTGTTGACTTGATCTGACAATGTTCTTGTTTTCTTACATATTTTTTACCTCCACCCCCATTGCTAAATGACAGATCTCTGCATTTAAAAAGGTGCTGTTTTTGTAAATGCAGATGTCTATTTAAAGTGTGAATACATTGTACTGGGAATTATTCCACATTAGGGGATAGCAGGGCTTAATTCTGAGCCCTGTGCTCTGTGTCCATCTTCTGCATTGGAAACTTTTGAATGGAAGAATGATTAATGATCTGGCTGCTCTCAGTTGCTGTTGCTGCTAATGTGTAGTTTGGACTCTGAGCCAAGTAACTTAGGCACAGAGTAGTGGGGGTGGGTTTAACTGTGTGCATTAATGTATTCTCTTTATGCTGCATCTAGTCATTTCCTCTGGAACACAGATTTCCTCCAGGAAACCTGTTTATATGGGCTTTGGGCATGCTTTAACATAAGAGGCCTTTATTTTTCCCACCCTGCTTAGCAAGCTGTGGCTCTGGCGACTACTTTGACTTGTGTGGTTGAAGCCCTGCCCTCCTGTGAGCAAAAGCGGAACCGGAGCCAAGGCTGCTCTGTGCTGTGCTGGAAAAAGGAGCCTGTCCTGACATCTGCAGCAGCGAACTTGCTTGGTCAGGCATGTATGCTGGGGGAGGGGAGGCAGCACTTCTGGAGATGAGGAAACAAGGAGGATGATTTGTGGGCTGAGAGCTTTTAAAAGTGATACTTTTGGTTCTTTCTGTCTCAGCTTAGATTTTTTTTTTTTTTCTCTCCTTGAGTACGGATGCAATTTATTTCTCTTGGGCTGTTTAAAAGCGCTGTTAGAAGTGGGTAAATGCTCGGTCAAAATGAGGAGGCTGCTGCCCAGGGATGGGGTCAGCCAGAGCTGATCTCTGCAGTTCTCCAAGCTTGCGTACTGGAGCACGAGTAAGGGCAGTTCATCATGTGTTCCAGGTACTTGGGCATAGCTGGCATTGATTCTGAAATGGTTATTGTTCGTCACTGCCAATTATTTGTGCAACAGCTGAAGCCAAGTCTCAACACGGCAATTTAAGCTGGCATTGCCTCTGTGTGGTTTTGGATTCAAGCCTGATGTGGTGGAAAGGGCTTGACCTGCCTCAGCGCTGCTGAAACCCTCAGTGTGCCTGGATTACTGTCACAGTGGTCATGCATGGGCCCACACGGTGGAAGCTGGTGAACATTGGGCCTTGATTCTTTCCGACAAAACAGAAAGAAGCTTCCTTAACTTGAATGAAAGGAGAACTCTGTTGCTAGGAATCGAGTGGTTATAATTAGTCTGTTCTTCTTTAGAAGCGTATCTGTGCAGTAGGATGGGTTAGCAGGGATATCTGCCCAGGGAGAGGTTTTGCAGCTCTCCTGCCCGCTGCGGTGATGTCCGTGTCCTCCTGGAAAATCTGGGCCAGGGAGTCCCACCTGGCAGTTCTTGCATTTAGCCCAAACCGCTGGGGTTGAATTAAGGGCTTTTTTTAAAAGGGCCGTCCAGACTTTCGGCTTTTAAAATTCCAAGCTATGGAATTGTCCGGCTTTTCGTGTTGAGTTGTAAGTGGTCAGTCATCTTTTATGTCTGGCACTGTGGAAATAATGTTGGCAGTGGAGCAAGACTGCAACTGGTAGTTGGCCATCTGCCATGAGAGTGTCTCCCTTCCCCCTCCTCACACTCACCCACCCACCCGTGCTGTAGCAGTGGATGCATTCTCTTCTACATGTATACTGATGTTGAGTGATTATTCTTTCATTTAATTGAGTGATTTCATCTGCATCTTTAGGTGTTGGCAGCACCTGCAGGGGTCTAACAGGTAAGTTCTAAAAAGACATCAGCAAACACTGCTGTTTTGTAATTATTTGTTTGAACTTTATGCAAATCTGTTGCTTTGTTTGTTGTTTTGTTGTTGTTTGTTTGTTTTTGTTTTTGTTGTAGATTACATATAAATGCTGGATCTGGGCTGGTGCTTTGCTGGTCCTTGGCTTTTTTGGTTTAATTGGCACGCTTGCACAGAGCTCAGATGTGCAGGAGCTGGTTGGGGAGACAGCTCCATGCTACAGTTTCTGAGGGTTTTTTTAATCACCTCTAAATGCGGTGATCAGTCTGTCCTCCCTCGGGGTGTGTGTGTGTTGCAGCTGCCTTTTTTGTGACAGCATGTGTTCCAAGTCCCATCTGCTGTCGGGTGGAGGAAGAGGACACCTCTTGCCTCTTTTTCAGGTGGAAGGCGTGGGGTGCCTTTCCTTCAGTGTGAGACTGGTGTTTGAGAATTAGTCCCACGTCAAGTAATAAAAAACGAGTGGCTGTCTTTTCATCCTGTGTGGAAGCCCAGCTGGTAAACTCTGATGTTACTTTTTCTGCTGGGATTTGCATGGGAGCGTGACACACAGGGAGGGAATCTGCTGCTTGCAATGTGTTTAAACAGAGCAGGGCACAGCCTGTGCTCTTTCTCACCAGGGCAGTGCGAGGGGGAAGGAGGAGATTTTAACTCTGTGTGTGTGCACAAGCGATTTCTAGCCGTGGGGCGGAAGGATGCAGGGACACTGGTGCAGAGGTAAAGCACTTGTTCTGATCAGGATCAACTCGATTAAAGGTTAAGACACTCTCTCTCTCTTTTTTTGTGGGCAAGACACCCTTTCCTCACCCTGCCAACAACAGAATACTAGCGTCTTGGAAAAATGTGAGATTTTCTTCTGGTGGTAGGCAGAGAGGGAAGAGCAGTTGCTGAGCATCTTCCTCCTCCCCGTCTTGTTTAATATAGTTTATTCATCTGTAAGTTGTAGTGAGTAACTTACAGCTACTCTCTTGCCAGACTGCATGAATTATAGATGGCTCTTTTATGAGTTTTCATGTTAGCTCCTGCAATTAGTATGCATTGGACGTAGTTATCTGTATGGCATCTACTGTAGCGTAGGTTTCAGCCTTTCTGACTTTTTAATTGCTTTCTGTTTTAGCAATCAGTCATGTCTCTGTCTTGCTAAGGAATGCAAAGAGAACACAAGCAACTTGATAGAAACTTAGAGTTCAGCGTGGAGCAGCAGGTTTGAAATTATATACTTAAGTGGAAGGAAAAATGACACACATAGAGGGTCTTTGTTCTCCCTTTTTTCTGCTTGTGTGTGTGCTACAGTAGGGTCAGAATGCCCCACCTACCTTTGGGTCCCACTCTGCAAGGTGAATGTCTCGGGAGGCTGTGCCTGTACAGTTTATGCCTGCAGTTTAGGCATAAACCTCATGATTCACAGGGCATGTAGATGTGGCACTTGGGAGTGTGATTTAGTGCTTAAGACAGTGGTGCTGGGTTAATGCTCAGACTTGATGATCTTAGAGGTCTTCTTCAACCTTAACGATTCTGTGATTGTCTTTTGTGTTGTATCTTCTTAACAAAGATCAGCAGACCTGCATGGATCTTTGCATGTGTGAATGTACTCTGAGCTCTTGGATGCCACTCATGGCACCTGTGGGTGCTGTCTTCTGTTCAGTACTTGTGCTTGTTCTGTCTTCTGTCTCCGTTTCCTGTCTGCAGAAGTGTTTTGTAGGTGTTAAAGGAGAGTTTGTCAGGTTCGCTCTTGGATTCTGTTGAGGCTAGGGCAATGATATGTAGCTAATGGGCTGCAAAATTGATGGGGAGGGACAGGGGTGCATTGAAGGCAGCTATAACTTGACTACAGCAGTCACAGACTGCAGTATGTAATAAAACTTTTCATGATTACTGTGTGCTGAAACAACTTGAACTTTCGGTACTCCCAAATGTCTGCAGAAACAATAGCCCTGCATCATGGCTATGCCTTCCTAGTGGTATCTACAGAGTTTGGTTTGAGTGCTGGTATTTTAATATATATAGTAGTTGAGAATAATTGTGTCTGCAGCTAGAGTGTATTTCCTCATCTGACTCTGGTTGAAAAGTTCATGTGCTGTTTCATTGCTTCCACTGTTCACTTAATCACTCCGTGGAAACCTAAGATGGATTTCTCGAGGCAGAGTCGTGCTGGTGGGAAGAAGGAAATAACTCAGTGCAGTGATGCTTTACATTCCTGTTGGAATGGATTGTGACTCATTTCAGTGGCCTAGCACTGATGTTCTGCCGGCTGGGGAAGCGATTGCCTGGCGCTCTGAATTTGAGCAGTGCCTACATGAGGGGGTTTGCTTAAAGCCTGCTTACATGTGAATTGGCAGGAGATTATTTTAGGAAGAAGAGAATTTGCACAGCCAGCTGGGCTGCAGCGAGGGAGATGGCTCCCTCTGTAACCACTTGGCATGGCTCTGAGCTCTCAGCTCCGACTTGGGGGTATAATTCTGTCAGGACAGGGTTTCATCCACCTGCTTCAAAGCCAATAGAAGTTGAGAGTATAATGATGTTGCATTTGACCTCTGTATTGCAGTGGGAGGATTCACGCAGGTTTTTGGTTTTCCCTTTAAATATATAGTGGCACAAGACTTTTGGGAGCCTTCTAATGCTGCTCTCACAGAGTATAACTTCTGTGGAATCAGTCTCTTAGTTTTGTGGATCAATGGATTTCTCTCATCCCCCCATCTCCAAACAGCTCATGTAACTCCAAACATAAGACTATGATGAAGAGAAAGGTCTGGGAGCTTGAGTGATGGAGGGAAAATGAGAGGATGTACTACAGGTTTTGCCTACAGCAAAGTTGCAGTTATCAAATAGGTGTGAAACAATATTGTTTGTAAAACTATGTAACTTCCCAGCAGTTGCTTGCTCTTTCAGGGAATAATGTAAGATAAACAAGAGCTTGTACTGCCAGTTTCTATCCCTGCGGTAAAACAGTAATTCACTTGTGCACTATCCTTTCTGACTGAGGGATTTTGAAAAACTTTCTTATATTGAAGAAACTGAGAGCAGATGTCCCTGGGGTTTTGCACTGGTGGAACTGAGAGGGAGGGTGCTTGACATCCAGAGATTTTTCTTAAGAGTCTTTTTTTGCAGGCTTTTTCCTTATGTTCTTTTTCTTTCCCTCAGCACTAGGCCAGCCTCTGCTTGTAATCTGGGGGGTTTTAAAATTCTTCTTCTCACTTCTTTTTCTCCAGCCTGGAGCCACATACTGCTCTATTTCTGTCTGATGCTGCATCCATTCCCCAGCTCAGTAGATTTTACTCTGTCTTCTGCTTAGTTTCAGTGCCTTTGACAGCAGGTAAGAAGCACCAATTTTTACCTACTGACCTCTCTGCTCAGTGGGAGAGAGACCCAGAAGTGAGTCAGTCTCCATCCCAGCCATGCCTGCAGCTCCAGGAAGTCTGGCTGGTGGGGGAATCTGTGGACGCACCTTTATTCAAACCCCCGTGGGGGTAAACCAGGGTGTTAGAGCAGCAAATGTGGTGCCACTCCTGGGGAGGTCTGTCTGGCAGGCACAGAGCTGCTAACATTCCTTTTCCTTCTGCTTCCCTGTTTGCAGTGTATTCCTAGCACCTTCCTGGCAATTTGCTTTCTCGTAGTTAAGTAAGATCAATGCAGAGCATGCATCTCCTATGGGACACTGCTGCTTATGTTGTTTCAAATGGTTTCGTTGTGCCAGTTCAGTTCCAACCACAGACACTGTGATGTGCAAAGCCCATCAGCGAGGCCTCAGTATCTTCGTTTCACAGGAAACATGAGCAGCAGTGGCTGCCAAAATTATCAGTTGGGTTTTAGCTTAGACTTTTTTCCACTGCTTAGGCAGGGGGAGTATTCGTTTGCACCAACCACTTCATGGCTGGCACTCCAGCTGTCACTTAGTTCTGTTCTGTTTTATACCCGAGAATGGCATGAGGCTGAAGCAGAAATGGTGGGACATGCACAGGGCACATGTGAGGACACACCCAGACAAGTGCACAGCTTATTTCCCCCCACCCCTCCCAAATGCCAAAGCTGTCCCACCATTAAAATCAGTCCCCAGATGCTAGTCTGTCATTTAATATTCCATTGCACAGCTGTATTGGGAGGAAAATGGGGCTGGGGTCAGGCCTTTTACAAAATTCCCTGTGTATGAAGACTTGCCCAAAGCCTTACAGGCTGTTTAACACTGCCAACCCTCCCATTTAAGGGCGAGTGTGAAGAAACTGGGAATCAATCAAGTGGAGGAGAAGGTCGAGCTGCAGGCCAGCCATGGCTTGGCAGGTGACAGGGAAGGTCTGCTCTCGGCAAAATCTGGCCCGTTGCTGCTGAGCGACTTGTGTGGACGGTGTTTGCCTGCCTGAGTTCCCCACAGCAGCGAGAGCAGTGTGCTCCGAGTCTGAATCTTGCCAGTTACACTGAGGATCAGTAGCTTGGCTGAAGAGGACTTTGAAGGCTGGCTGGGTGTTGTGTGGCCATAGGACTGTGGCGTGGTGGTGGGATCTGTTTGCAGTGTGACTCAGTGTCACACTGAGTCCAGCCTATGGAAAGCGGCTCCCTGGCAGTCAGCAGTGATCTCAGCTTTTTAACTAGAGTTCTCACTTGCAGAGAGCAAACAACTTCTGACTTTCTGCCACCTTGTAATTCTTCCTGAGCGAAACATCTTCCCTTACGGCCTGTGAAATTGGTAAAGCTGTTGAATTGCTTTTTCCACCCAAACAGAAACTGTTCCCATTTTGGTCTTTATTCAGCGGTTAACTCCCAACTTACTTTTAAAAACATAGTGCAGATGAATTCCAGTTTCCAGAAGGATCTTGCTGCAGCCGGGCTGTGTCCGGAGTAATGCTGATCTCATTTGGGTGGAACAAGTGAGTTGTTGCAGAATAATCTGTTACCCTGTTCCCAAGCTTCCGTCTTTAAATCTGCACACCAGGGATTATTTACTTATGGATTTAAGTGTGTGTTGGGGATCTAGTTTTGTTTGACCCTCCCAACAGAACAAAATGCAGTCAACTTCCTGGCAGTTGGAGTTGCTCCTGAAGTGTGCTGTTACTGCAGAAAGGCCAGGGCTGGCTGGGCACAACTGAGGGCTGTGGCACTGCATCCGAGGTGACATGGGTACAGCTCAGGGCTTCCCGGCCACCTCTGCCTCTGAACCCCCTCAGCAGCTTTTCAGCAAAGGAGCCTGAGCAGCTACATCAAAACCCTTTGAGTACAAACTCCAGTCTCTGTATCGTGTTATGCTGGAGGCTGATGCAAACCTTTTGATACAGTTTTTAGGAGAGCTAGCATGGATCTGAGAGGTATTCTGAACTCAGAAACTTGTTGGCTCCTCTCAGGTATCTCTAATCTTTGCTATCTCATATTTACCTTCCCACCCTGCACTTCTCCTCGATGGTTTGCTTGAGAATTGGCTGTATCCTGAAACAGGCTTTTCTCAGTGATCAATAGCTCAAATGCTTGAACATAGACTTATTAACAGAAAAAAAAATTTGGAGCTTGGGTAGAATTTGTCATACTCACACAAATTGTTGTGCTGGGTTTGTGTTGCTATCATTATCCCTGGAAGTGTTCAAAAAGCCTGTGGATGTGGCACTTGGGCATATGGTTTATGGTGAACACAGCAGTGCTGGGTTAATGGTTGGACTGAGGTTGCAGGTCCATCTGCAAATACCTGCTTGTGATTTACTTGACAGTGTGTGGTTCTAGTCTACAATAAATAAATAATTACAGCTTCTAACTTGTTTTCTTTTTCAATTCCCAGTGACGGCCTCCCCAACTGAAGATGTCTAACAATGGAGTTGAAACAGAAGACAAACCACCTGCTCCTCCAATGAGAAATACCAGCACTATGATTGGATCAGGAAGCAAAGATCCCGGGACTTTAAACCATGGCTCCAAACCTCTGCCTCCCAATCCAGAAGAAAAGAAGAGGAAGGATCGATTTTACAGATCTATTTTGCCAGGAGATAAAAGTACAGTATTTAATCTCTTCTAATAAACCTTCTGTCTGAACGTTGCTCTGCTTGAACATAATCAAGCACTTGATGCTTAGTGATGGTTGAGGTTTTAGAAAACGTTGTGTGTTTGTTTCCTGCACATCTGTCTTGGTCGTTTCAGGGTACATAAGGTACAGTCTGCAGATATGTTTTTTCTAATGATTAATCCTGTCACATTTAATCCATTCCATTTTTTTTCATAAGGTCATAGAATACTAGAATTATTTGGCTGGAAGGGACCTTAAGGATCATCTTGTTCCAACTCTCCTGTCATAGGCAGGGATATCTTCCACCAGGCCAGGTTGCTCAGAGCCTCATTCAACCTGGCCTTGAACACACCCAGGCATGGGGCAGGCACAGCTTCTCTGGGCAACCTGTGCCAGTGCCTCACCACCCTCAAAGTGAGGAATTTCTTCCTAATATCTGATCTAAACCTGCCCTCTGTTGTTTTGAATCCATTCCCTCTTGCCTTATCACTCCATGCCCTTGTCAAAATCCCTCTGCAGGTCCCTTGCAGGCCCCCTTTGTTGTAGGTTTTTTTTTTTTTTTTGCCTTTCCCATAAATTATGAGAACAGTGTTCCTGAAAACTGGGACTAACTCTGGGACTAGCTCTGTTACTTCCCAGCCTGACTTGTCCATAATGGACTTGAAAATCATAATTTTTTGTGCCAATTACAAGCTGGCCAATAAAGCTGGCATTGGCAATTCCTTTGCTGGAGAGCAGAGGGAGGTCTTTTGCTTGTTTTGTTGTTTTAAACTGCAAATAATTTGAGTTATACAAGACTAACATGCTAGGTCCTGCTAGACCTGTCATATTTTACCTCATGGCCATTTACTCTGTTCTAATGTCTGGGGCAGGCATTGTCTACTTGCTTTTAAGAATAATCTGTCACTGAAAATTCTTGCGTATTTCTTGTGAACTGAAGGAATTTTTCATGTTTAAGGGACTGTAACAGATGGAAAAAGAGATAGGAACTGTGAACTGTACATGAAATTCTAATTTTTAGGATGAGGATATTTTAAAAAACCTCTCTTATGAATCTTTTGAAGTGATGCAAGAAAAAAAAAATTCCATCCCCTAATATGTGCTGGTTTCTTTTTATATCTGACCTATTTTTTTGGAGTTCCTCTTCATAATACATCAGCTTTTTTCTGTATTGCAATGGTATCTAAGCACCGGGTAACTAAAGTCAAGACTAAATATCTTCAACTCCCTGGGCTTCAGAAGGGAGGCTGCCTGCTAGTTTTTATTAGTAAAAAGACTAATTGAAATGATAGCTTCACTAATTTAAATAAGCAAGATGGTGGATCATTTTGTACGAAATGGTTTGGCATTCATTATTATTATTTTTATCTGATACTTCTGGCAACTTTGGATTGTTTCACAAATGTGGGGTTTTGAACCTGCAATCCAGAAGCCTGTGATCTCGATGTTGAAAGTCTGATGGATTTCAGTTAGAACTTATGGGTATGAATCCTAAAAAAACTGCAGGATTTTTGTATTGGCTTACTTAAGGGAGAGGATGTTTTAAATCTCTAGGATCAACTGTTTCAGAGTTCAAAGAAATCACCTGAAACTTGTAAAATAGTAAAAGAAGTAGAACCTGGAATGCTGGTTTGAATTGGATTGTGAAGGAGAACTACGAATGAGGAGAAAAATGAACGTTTTGGGTAAAATCAGCAGACAGACTGCAGCTGATCTGAAGATGCCTATGTTTACTGAAGACTGGCCAACATGGCAGATGCTTTGAGACGTGAGAGATTTTTGTTTAGCCAAGCCCAGCAGAGCCTTCTGTTGCAATACACCTGCCCAAATGAGAATGGTTGCTTCTGTCCTCTAATTCCCGTCGAGCAAAAAATTCCTATAACACTGTCACCTTCACTTCAAATTGGTTGATTTCCATCTGATGAAAACTTCTTCTAATCTCGTGATGACAGCTAAATTCCTAGTGCTTCATGCTGCTTAGATGTAGGGAAATTCTTCAGTGTTCAGACACTTCTCTTTGGTTTGTGCCTGAAATAATTTGGGTGTTATCTGCTAGTTTGGCTGGACTAAAAGGGAAGCTGGTTTCCGTTCAGTTAGAGGAAAGTAATTTTGAGCAGATCTGTGCTACCCCTGTACATGGGCAGAGGTGATGTGTAAAGGACACATGGGGTATAAATCCAGGGCCTCGTGTGTGTTTGCACACCTGCATTGAGCTATGCCCCTTGCCAGGCCGTTCCAGAGGTGTCAGGCTCTGCCTGCAAAATTTAGGTTGTAATTTGTAGTCCTGATTTCCTCTGTCCCAGCCTAAACCACAAACCCGGTATTTAAAAAACCTGGTGGCTTAATACTGAGTCGGTCATATCCAAAGGACTCAGAGCAGAGCTTGTGTGACTTGTTGCTCTCAGCAGGACTTGTGAATATTTTGAATTTTCCTGGGCTCAGGGGGCTCATCAGTGCCTAACTGTGGGTATCAGTCTGGCTTGAATGGGGCATATTTATCTCCTTTGAACTTTGCTGAGCTCAGGTGTTGCTTCGAACAGAGGCAAGGTTTTACCCACAAGGTGACAGTGTGCAGCAACCGTGAGCCCTTTCCATGGTGGCAGGGAGCACTTTATTCCCTGTTAGCAGTGGTGAAGACCTTTCTCATCTCAGTGTTCTTCAGGATGAGCTCATTGCGTGGTCAGACATCGTGCTTCACAGTTGCAGCTCAAATTGCATTGTAAGGAAAATGTGTGGGAGGCTCTTGTAACAGCATTGAACATGGGTGGTTATGAATGAGAAGGTGGTGAGGTGTTTGTGGGAATAAAGCCTTTGGTGGTGGTTGGTGGGCTGTCTTAAATATATTACATTATTTCTCTTTAGTTTTTTTCATTTAAGATTCTTCAAGTCTTTTTAGCTCATTGCAAGGATAATCCAATCACTTTAAAGTGTTTAGCAAGGTTGGGAGTGCCTACCTCTTTAGTTCTTTTTCCCTTGTACAACCTGCTGTGACATAAATATCTGCTTACAAAGGCAATTGTGCTGTTAATGGTTTGATAATGTTTAGATCTTCTAGATCTGTCAGATCTGCCTGAATGTAGAAATAAAAAAACACCTAAGACTTCTGGATAACAACTTAAGGCCCTTAAGCTTTTTTAGGAATGTGTTCAGCTCTGCAGTGGCAGCTGCCCTGGGCCATGTGTGGGTGTTCATTATCCGTGCAGAGCTCCTGCACAGTGGTGCTGGTAGAGGTGTCCTCTTCTTCCTCACCTGAGCAATGGGCTTCTAGGCTGAGATGATACCTCAGTCTTTGGCTTGGAAGAGTGGGCTGATCCCATAGGCAGACCTCTGGGATGTGGTGGCTCTGATGGCACTCCCTGCACCTCTTAGCCTCTTGCTTTCCATCCAGTGCTAGTGCGTGCAGCAGCCCCTGTGCTGCAGATGCTCACCATCTGCTCACCAGCAGCTGCTCCTGTCTCCTCCTCGCTCCCTTCTCAGGGATGGCTCCTCCAGCATGGCTCTTTTCCCCTTGGCAACTCTGTCGCTCCTCTGCGACTCAGCTTCCTCCCCTTTGTTTGGAAGAGGGATCAAAAACAATCTGTTCCATCTTCGTGTCCCAAATGGAGCATCTGATCCTTTTCTTTCTCCAAAATTACTCTGTACAACTGTAGCTCTGTAATGATACAGAGAACAGTGCCAGAGCTGGCACTGAAGGAAATGGGATTCAGTCCTTTGGGGCCAGCCCTGAGCCTCTCTACACAGCCAACCACAGCAGTGTCTTAAAGAATTGCTACCCTGAGTGTTAGCCTTGCAGGCTTCTGAAATACCTGGGGTTTGGCATTCGTGTTGCCAAAAGTGCACTGGGGAATGTTAGCCACAAAACAAATTCTGTTTGGCTTTAGATAAAGAAGGGGAGCAGCTGGGAAACATAAGTGGTTTGCTCACCTTCTCCTGGCTCTGCTGATTTTATAACTGCAAGCAGCAGCAAAGCCAACTAGAACGTGGTTCTTCCTTAAGCTAATCTCAATTTCTTGAATACAATAAATGCTAAAATGAAGGTGGAGTCCTTATTACATAATGAATATGGATGAACTTAATCCGATGCATAATGATAATCTTGTTTGAAGACCTCAGTTTAAAATTTGCAGGGTGCATCTGCTTTGATATATTTCCTTTCCTGTTTCTTTATGACTTCTGCTCCTCACCTGCCAGATTCTGCCGTCTTGCTCATGTCTTCAAAGCTGGTTATTAGAACCACCTTTAGTTCATTTTGTGAGCAAAAAAAATAGAAAGGCTTTTGGTCGTAAGATTTTGTAGCAGAAGCCCACATTATATTTAGGTTTCTTCATAAACTTTTGAGGAAATACGATGAAGGAAGCAATTTCTAAGCAGTATTTGTAGTTAATTTTGTCCCTGGCTTTGTATGAGAGACAAGTGTATATTTAAAAGCACGTAGTATTTTTTTTTATAGTTGCTTAAAACAACAAATAAAAAAATATGTTCAAAACTGACTGGCTTCCACTTACTGCCACTGTAGAGCTTTTGACTCTGACCTGTGTAAGTTTGAGTGAATATTTTAGGTAAATAGCTCTCGTGCTGTTGAGTCTAGACATACTAGTTGATACTTTACATACTCAGAATATCGGTTTCTTTCCCTTATGCTTGTCCTGTGTTACAGGTATTTTTGTTGTCCGCTCACTGTAGCTGCTCTTAAGTGAGGAAACAAAGTTCTTTAACTTGCTGTTTCTCTGCTCCAGATCAAAATCCTATGACTAGCAAAAGTGAGGGGGTGATTGTGTAGGTGAATTAGAAGCTATTGGGGAGATTTTAATTGCAGAGGCATTTATGGATTTTTTGTTTTATTGTTGTTGTTGGTTTTGTCTCTTGCAGCCAATAAGAAGAAAGAGAAAGAGCGGCCGGAGATCTCCCTCCCTTCAGACTTTGAACACACAATTCATGTGGGGTTTGATGCAGTCACGGGAGAATTCACAGTAAGTGATTCTGGAGGAAGAGTGAACGATGTGGTTTAGCTTACTGCTAGGAGGAGCCAGGGCCTATTAATCTTTTATATATTAATGCTGGAAGGGCTGTTACCATCATCTAGTTTGATCTCATTTGAAATACATCTGCAGAGGTTACCCACTAATCCGTGCTGAGAGGCTGTCAAACTTGGCACGTCCCAGGAGCTCAGGCTGCCAGCAAACTCTTCCTTTCCTGGTTTTTTGGCTGTTGTGGTCTGCTAAACATATCTCTCCTCCCTTCCCTTCTCTTCCTCTCCCTTCCTCTTCTAGAGCTGAAATAATTCTGTAGCACAGTCTGTGTCCCCCACGTGGGGCTCTCGGAGTTTTCCTTTGGGAGGCACACAGCTGTGTACAGCTACTTAGGACGGAACATGTATGCGCTGCCCTATGGTTAAATGTCTGATCCTTTTATGTGTCGTGGGTTTTTTTCATTTATTGACATGCAAAATACTGTAAAGACAGAGTTGTATTTCATCATCATCTTTTTGTTCTTATTTTGGTTATGAGATAGTATTTCCTAGCAGCAGAATTTGTTTGTGAGCAAGGTGTTTCTACCTGTCTGTAATATGCTGCTTTTTCAGGGACTTTTTTTCCCCTGCCCTGAATCACGTGTACACCTGTGTGTTTTGCATGGCAGCCTCTAGTCTTGCCCAGGTTACCCCACCTGTACCAGTGGGGCATTACCTGAGGGGTGTATCCAGCCATCCTTTTGAGCCGGGAGGATAACTTCATTGCTAATGGATCCCAATCTCTGCCACTTTGTCCATGCAAACTGTTGTCCCTGCTGGTGAGGAAAGGCACAAGTCTGGCTGTTCTCCAGCTGTGTTTATTTTCTGGCTGAAATGATGTCCCTGTAATGAAATTCTGAGCTTCAGATGTGGAGTTAACACCTCTGCTTTCCCAGCTCTGGTTGCAATGGGCACCACACCAGAAGACCCAAATGAGTGCTGCATGTCCATTGCACTGGAGGCTGTGCAGTGTATGGTACTTCTATAGTCTTTCTTGGGTGTATGTATAATTATGTGAATACCTGTGCATAGAGTTTTGTGTTTTGTTTTTTTTCTTGAGGCTTTTCCTGAGCGGCAGCGATTGGGTCTTCTCCTTTATGGTTTTTGAATTTTGGTCTGCAAAGGACCTGGGAGTCACCCACAGACCCAGGAGCAGAGGCATTTACGTGCCCAAGTGTGGTTTGTAACACAGGCAGTGGCTAGGGAGGCACACATTCACCGCCTCTTTTTCTTTCCTCTCCTCTCCTGTCCTCTTTTCTCCCTATTTCCCTCACAATACTGTGTAACCCAAAAAGCTGGAGCAGAACTGTGGCAGTGGGCTTATGTTTTGTGAACCACTTTAGGCCAACTGTGTGTTAACGAGGTGCCTCTTCCCGCAGGGAATGCCAGAGCAATGGGCACGTCTGCTGCAGACTTCCAACATCACCAAGTCGGAGCAGAAGAAGAACCCTCAGGCAGTGTTGGACGTGTTGGAGTTTTACAACTCCAAGAAGATCTCCAACAGCCAGAAGTACATGAGTTTCACAGGTACGTGGTGATGGTCTCGTGCGGCTGCTTTGTCCAACTCTCCGTTAGTCAGGGCGTGTGGGGTTTCTGTTGTTTAATCAACAAATAGGTCTCTCTTTTCAAGGAAAATGTGAATGAGATTCTCTGGCTGTTCAAGCGCCGTTCTTCCTTTAAAATGCTGTTCTGTTTATCCTGATGCTCAGCATAGCTGCAAAAGAGGAGGTCAGTCAGCTGACTAAGCCTCCCAAACACGTACTTTTTCTAATGCTCATAGCCAGCATCTGGAAAGCAGATCCCAGGCTGCTGGGGCTGGGTTCCCCCTGGTGAAAGTCCCTGGAGAAAAAAGGCAGCTAAATTTTGCGCCAGTTTCAGTTTGCAGGATGGATGTGGATGTTGCTTTTTGTGTGCTTGGGGTGAGAGTCTCTCTGCTCCCATGTGCCATGATTGAAGAATACGCCTCAGCTGCCTGGGTGCTTGAAAATTGCTGGCTGGGTTCCTCTGAAAGTCAAAACTGCCAAGGTTTTGTGCCTCTTTCTATGGGTTACCTGCCCTCTGAAGGACATCTGAAACCACCACTCCTTTTCCTTTCAACTGCAACTCCTTCCCATTGTAAATATTAACCCCTGCTTTGGTTCTTTTAGGGGGCTAGAACCATGTCACCAGATCTGGTACTAATTAGGAAAACTCCAAGCAGGGATAAAAGCACAAATCTTCCACACATGTGCCTGGATAGTCAAATGAGAAGCCCATCAGTTGACTTGTGGGGTCCTCTGTGCTATTCCAGGAAGTTTAGGTGGCTGAGACTGAACATTTTGCAGTCAGGAGTCAGCTGCAGTGCCTCTGCTGGGGACTTAGTCCATTGATAATATTTTGTGTATGCAGATGGAGGACAGTATTCATTCAGGTTTTGCTCTGGGCAATTCCACCCTCCTGCAGCAGGGATTTGTGACCCCTGTGTTTATCTGCATTTATTTACCCTCTGTTCCTATATCTGCCAGGGGTCAGCTTGTTCTGGGAAGCTGGAGTTAGGCAGCTAAGTTTGGGAGCAGCCTTTTTGCCTGCCTTTTCTAAAGAGAGCTTGTCCTTTGCTCCTCTCCCCACTGCTGCTGCGTTTATAACTCATTTATAATGCCGTTATTACCTGTCTTTCAGATAAATCAGCAGAGGATTACAATTCATCTAATACATTGGTAAGCCTTATACTCACATTCTGTCTCGAGTTTGGGGACTAAAAAACTTGCAAAAACTAGTTAATAACAAGTAAACTTGTAGTTTGCTTAGTGTTTTAAAGTCTGAACTACATATATTTGTGTAGTGAATACGTGTTTATAAAAACAGGCATGCTCCTTTCACTTTTTTCTCAACTGATGGGGAATAAAGCCAGGACAGAAGGATTTTTAGTGAATAGTGAATTACTGAATGGAAATGAGTGAATTAATTAATAGAAAAAGCTCTGTTTTCATAGAAGTTGGTCTTTTCCTATACCTAGAAT
Organism: Melanocharis versteri; assembly: GCA_013397845.1. Lineage (NCBI taxonomy): Eukaryota > Metazoa > Chordata > Aves > Passeriformes > Melanocharitidae > Melanocharis > Melanocharis versteri. The sequence continues at coordinate 571,809 of VZTG01004481.1, read as the reverse complement.
TTGGTAACCACTTTGCTGTCAGGTTTTATGTCTCTATAAGCATCTGTGGTATAACAAAGTTTATTTACTAACCTGCAGGGTCTGATTTACCAAAGCTAATGTTGATTAACCAGACTAATCTCTAGAAGAACAGGAAATAAAAGGTTCTCCTCCTCTCTGCTTGACCTTTACTCAGTCCTTGCCAGGGCAGGCACCACTCCTATTTGCTTTGTTAGGAGACATGATAAATTTCTCTGTGTGTGCCTGTGAGATGGAAGAAACAAAACTTGCAGTTTAAGGTGGTTCATAAAGCCCCAGCATTCCCTCATCTCTTGTATTTTCTCATGGCCATGTCATTACCTAGAATTGGCTTGTTCTCCTCCCTTCAAAGGCAGCTTTTTCAGATCTGATCATTTCAGACTCTCTGTAAAAAGAAAAAGGAAAATGTTTCTGCCATTGTTCATTATTACATGTTATTGCATGTCAGTTCTCAGAAGTTTCAATATCTGAGGTTGGATTTTTGAGTAAATCCTGATAAAAGCAGTAGTTACCAGTCTACTGAGATAGCCTGAGGGAGAGCATTGGGTAACCTTTAATTTTGGGCATATTCAGGAAATCCCCAGTACATAGGTTTTCCTTGTTGCTTTTAACAAGCTAGGCTTTTGTGTTATGTCAAGTGCATTTTGACAATTATTTGTCAGGATGATGGTGACTTCAAGTATTTTAGGCTCAGTGAAATACTGTGTTGCTTTCCACCTCTTTCTGAGGACTTTAATGTTTTTCCTCCTGCACACTTAGGGAAGTAATGATGCACAAACAGAACTGGTCTAGTGGGTTGAAGACCTCACCAAGTTTATTCTGAAATGTTTGTAGTGTAAAGAATGTAATGAACTTCAAATACAGTTTCAAATGTATAAGTTTGAAAGTTACTTTCATTCCTAATCACAGTATTGCAGAAAATTCCAGATAAGTTTTTAAACACTTATAAAACTGGCTTTTAAAAAAATAATCATTCCTATTTTTCCATAAAATTTTGTTAGGAAGTAATTTTAAAAGAGAGTTGAAAAGATTTTGCCAGATTTTGCTTCCAAAATCTCACATTAATTAATTAGTTCTCAATCACCCTACCAGAAGCGATGTTAACTTGACCTCCTAACTTTTGGAGAAAACATTAAGAGTTTGATGCAAGTTCCAGCATTTAAAGTCTGAAATCTTCATACTACTTGGTCAAGGTTTGAGGCAAGCAGAAAACCATAGGAGGTAGTATAAATAGGGACAGGTATTTCCAAACTTGGGTTTCCCAAAACTTGCTGGTCAGCTGTGTGGGTGTTGGGAAAGCAGTGGGAGAGCCCGGGTCTTCTCAGGTCCTTGGGAAGAGGATTGCTGTCACTCAGGCAGATGAGGAGCTCTGTGTGAATGGTTGTGTCAGGCAGTGCTGGACTGCACATCCATTCCCATGAAGACCCAGGAACCTTGGGCTTTGAAATTTTCAGACACTAACTCACCAGCCTGTTCTGATTATTGTTTTGCTGCACTTGCTTCAGTGCAGTCTCTGTTAGGAGCTTAATCCAGTGTTTGTGATTTTGTTTATAACATGTTAGTGGGTTTTGATTTTTGCTATTTGTGCAACTCCATGCAGAATGTGAAGGCTGTCTCAGAGACCCCTGCAGTGCCCTCAGTGTCTGAAGATGAGGACGATGAAGACGATGCAGCTCCACCCCCTGTGATAGCTCCGCGACCCGAGCACACCAAATCCGTGAGCAGAAATTCTTCCTTCAGCCCGGGCTGCTGCAGTCACAGTCAGGCCTTGACTGTGACTTTGTCCCTCTGCATGGCTTGATGCTGAGCCTATCTTGGGTGCAGGAGGGAGGCAGTGGGAGCCATTCCTTCTGGCAGAGTCCCTTAGTATTGTCAACTGCCTAGTTGTGGATGAGCATTTAATTAGTGATGTTAGTTGCTAACGAAGCAGCTGTAGAAATGCATCCCCGATGACAACAATAACAATATGAACAGAAGTGTTTAAATCTTCACCTGACTTGTGTGTTTTTCTCAACAAAATTAGATATACACCCGCTCTGTGATAGACCCTCTTCCTCCTCCTACCAGAGATGTGGCCACCTCTCCTATTTCTTCTCCCTCGGAAAACAGCACAACAGCGCCCGACATGCTGGTCAGGAACACGGAGAAGCAAAAGAAAAAGCCAAAAATGTCAGATGAAGAGATACTGGAAAAATTAAGTATGTCCTTGTTCTTTAAAAAAGTTATCTTCCGGATCCTGCTGTGTTGGTTTCTCAGAATTTCAATAAGCTGAAATGTTTTGACTTTCTGATTTTGAGATCCCTTACCGAAGACACGGGCACACAGTCACAACACAAAATTGGGGGCAGATGTAGGGGGTGAGCTTGAATGTAAGATGAGCACCTGTGATACTGTCTGAAGTCCCCAGGGAGTTACAGATCCTCAGGCTCTGCAAAACAAGCTCTGAATAAATAACATCTACTTAGCTATGAAGCCTGAGATTGTTCCGTATCTTATTCTGTAGCTCTGGAGCACGAATGATTGTATTGCAGTGTTAGACATAAGATGTCTAAAAGATGGAGAGAAAATTAATGCGTCTCCAAGTTTGCCTTCCACAGTATCATGGTGTAAAGTGACTTGGTTATTTTTAAGTGCTTTAACATTTTGTGGGTAGCCAAATTGGTGGTTTTTTTCTTAGAAAAATTCATCACGTCTCTCAGTTGTGTCCCCATGTCTTTAACAGTTCCTACCTTCAGTGCCAGTGCTCCTCTGCTGCCTGGTGGTTTTGGGTTATGCTGTGGCATATCTAACAGCTGAACCAGCTCTTTCATGCAATTGATTGCTATCCTCAGCCTGGGCCAGGTTTTATTAGAATTATAAGAATAATTATTATTATTAATATATAATTATTAGAATAATTCTTTGAACTGCTAATCCTGTATTACTTACATCCATGCCTTGCTTGTCAGTTGCCTTAAGTTGTGTTAGCACCTCTGTGATAAGGCTGGCCTCCTTGTTTTGAGGGTATATTTGTCAGTATTTTAGGAATAAGAGTCTAGTAGCTAGATGAAGACTTCATCTGAGGATATAACTTTAAAAAAAATTTAATATATGAAAATGGTATCTGAGTAACTCATTTCTCTAATTAAAGCCTAAATTGAATTGATGGCTTATTAACTAGAACTGCTTGCTATTGGAAAACTCACATCCATTGTTTCAAAACACCTACTTCACTCACTCAATTGGCGGGATCTTTGTACCATTAAGGATTCAAGACATTTTTGTGACCAGGTAGGGCAAGCAGCAGCTGTGGCACAAAAAAAAAGTGCTATTCTAATACAAATACACCCACTTCAGTCATGCAGAGAAGTGCAAGTGCTACTTTTAGGAGTGTTGGGAAGCAGATGTACCTTCTGACACCTTGCTTGCTCCAGGTGTCAGCTTCTATATGTGGGCTAGTCTGAAAAATGTTATGAAGTTTTAATCTTTAGTCTTAATCTAGGTAAAAATGTCTTTCCACTGAGGGCAATGGAGCTGTACTTGTGCAGACAAGCAGCCTTTTGACATTTTAGTCTGACATGTAAATTAAAGGATTAAAACAGTAAAGCAAAAATATATTTACGCATACTAAAGATGTGCTAAATGCATGCAAAGGTTAAAAGGAGGCTACTCAATCTCTGCCTCTCAGCATAAACACAGCATTGGGGCAAACATTAATGAATCCTCACCTGACTCTTTGGAAGGTAGGAAACATCCTCCTATTTTAGAGTTAAGAGCATAAAACAGGGCAAAACTGGCAACTGCCTCTTGTCACCACAGCATTCTGTCCACTCCTTGCCTTGGGGAATCATTCTCAGTCTGAGCTTGTAGCGTCTGTTAGGCTTTGAGGGAAAAATTGCGAATATTTGTCCAGAAATACCAGTCCTCAAGGCAGACAGCATTGCTTCTGTAAGTGCAGAGTGGGTTTTATAAAGCCAGATTTCTCTTCCAGCCCTCTCTCCAAACATGGGCCGTATTCCCTACTTCTACCTCTGTCTGTCCTAAACCCTCTGGGTTTGGCTGCTCTCCAGTGGTGTCTGAAAATAGCCTGCTCTTGCTCTGCTTGCTACTGGATTTCTTGGCTTAATGACCGTGAGCAGTTTCTTTGCCAATATACATCTGTTAAGGCTCAGCCCCAGACCCTGTGAAAGCAGCACCGTATGTCGGCAGCTTCAGTGACTTGCAAACACCAACTCAGATGCAGCTTTGCATCCCTTCATCCTATTAGCCACCCTGGTGCTGTTAGAGAGGAGACCGGCTTCCAGCTGAGCTCTAGAAATTGCTGGCTCTGGTTCCTTCACCCTAGAAAGGGCATAACTCCTGCCTGCCATAGGGGCGTTATCAATATCAGTTAACGTTTGCAGCCACTTGCGGCCCTGTGCTGTGGAATAACGGGCCAAGTGCTTTTCCCTTTGAGGAATGCAGTGATAGACTTTCTTTTGGTTTTGGGAGAATGAGCTGGGATGGTCTCAGGTTGCTCTCCAAAACCAGAGAGATGCTGGTAACTGCTGCTAAAACCTGTGCTGGCTGTCAGGTTCTTGGAAGAGCAGCTGAGCATTGCCCAGGACAGGCCAGGGGAGATTGGGCTCTGAAGGGTCTCTCCACCTCCTCTCCTGAGTCTTGCAGCCCAGTCACCGGGTCAGTAAATGGCTATGGTTGTGCTGGTATGAAAACATCGTAAATACTGTTTTTTCTGCTACAAATTGTCAGGGTGTAGGGAAATCTTTGACTAGTTTTATAACAGACTGTTGCCTTCAAGGTGATTGAGAGCCCAGCCTCCAAATTCAGAGACGTTGCAGTGCAGGGACATCTTAGATCATCCAGGGTGTTGAAGCTGGGAGTAACTTCAAGTAGCAGGTTTCCAACAAATAATTGTTTTAGCGTGTGTTAGGTCTGTGTATCCCCATCCTGCACCTAGTAATGACTGTGAGGTTAAATGTTCTTAATGTCTGTGTCCCATCATTTCTGAAGAGAAGCTCCTGGTAGAGCAGAATGCTGCAGCTGGTATGTGTGTAAATAACTGAGGATTTCCTTCGTGTCCATGTGCCTCTGGGTGTCTGATGAGTGGTTCATGAGACAGAGCCTGCTGTGGTCAATGGAGCTGTTCTTACAGCTAGTTCTTGTAGCTGTGTGAAAAAAAGGACTTGAAGAAAATCCCTCTTGTTTTTTGTTTTTTTTTTTGTAGGAAGTATCGTGAGTGTGGGTGATCCAAAAAAGAAGTACACGAATTTTGAGAAGATTGGACAGGGGTTTGTATATGCTTCTTCTCTGTCCTAAACCTTTCATTTCCTTATGCTAAGAAGAATTCACTGAAACCAGGCTAAGTTAGCTTGCTGGAAAGGCTGTTGGGGTTACTTCGGAAAGTTTATTTTGTTTGGTTGTTTATTTGTTGTTTTCTTCTTTTTGTTTTTGTTTTTGGTTGTTTTGGTGGGTTCCACATTCCGCCCAACTCTTCTCCTGTTCCTGGCAAAGTCACAGGGACTGGGATTTTGTGCAATTGTGTTGTAATAGAAGAAATTATGCCATTAAATGATTAGGTCAATAAATACAGCTACAAGCAGGGAAAGAACTGCAAGACCGTCTTCAGTTTACAGATTTGCTTCTGAATCAGCTCTCCTCAAGGCACGTGCTGTGTCCCTCTAAGCAGGGTAGGGGGAAAGTAGAGGTTGTAGGAGAGACTGTACTGAGGCAAAACACAGATCTGCAGTCAGCTCCACGTGCTGAGGCTCAAACTCGTGTTTTCCTCACTACAAATGGCACGTTTGTTTACTTTAGCTGATCCTGTTGCTCTGTTATCATGTTGGGCACTCTGCAAGCCAGGATAGTGCAGTCATGCCACTTTAAATGGGATAAACTCACAGGCCTACAGTTTGCTGGTTTGGCAGTAAGGGTTTGGATGACCATAGTGTGCCTTATTAGGAGCTTTTTTGCCCATAAATTCTCTGGCTTCTGCTCCAATAACAGCCTTCTGTCAAAAATATTTCAGATGACGTTTACCACTGGAATTATTGCATATTAAGGCGTGGGACTGAGAGCACTTCAGAGAGAGAAGTGAGAAGGGGCATGTGTTAAGCTCTCACTTTTACTTTGAGACATTAATAAGCAATTTTTTTCCTTTTCTCTGTTTTGTTTAGAGCCTCAGGTACAGTTTACACAGCAATAGATGTAGCTACAGGACAGGAGGTAAGTGCTGCTAGAGTACCACAGCAGTGGATTTTGGATTGTGTCCTAAAAGTTCAGGTTGATGCTATAAAATAAAGACTGTCTTTCAGGGATTCATGACCTCTTATTTTTAATGAGGTCTTTATTTACTTACTAATGAGACATGGTTGAGTGGTCTGAGCAGAGAGCTGGAAAAAATGACTTCCCAAGTTTTGATTCCTGAATCATTTCATATTTATAAAGATTCCTTCTGTGATTGCAAAGGCTAGAAGCAAATGTTTTGACTTGGAAGTTCCTCAGTAAAAGTTTCTCTCTTCTTCTCCATGATGGCTGCCTGTCCCCATACAAACTCTTTTATTTGCTCTCTGCTCCTTTGCTTCCTACACTTATACTACTTAGCTTGCATGGAAATAGTTCCTGTCCCACCCTTTGCCCACTTACTTTCTGCACTTGAATTGTGAGACAAGAAATGCCCGTCTTTTCTTTTTTCCCCTCACAAATGTTGAAAGGTGCCATGCTTATTGCCTGCATAATAAACTAGTAGTGATGGATATGCAGCATCTGTGGAAACCTTTATTTCCAGATGGAGGATTTTTTAAGAGATGAAAATGTATGTGTTATTCCAAATATGTTTATGGAAGTCTGCAACAATGTGTGTCTGCTTCGCATTTGTACAATGTAAGAGTTATTCACCAGTAAATTTCATAACTGTGCTTTTTGCTGAAATTCCTTCACCCCCTTTTTCAGTTCCTGAAGAATTAATACAGTTTAATTGCAGCCTTTAAGGAAGGGTTCTTATATTTGTTTTGTAGCAATGAGAATTTTTATAGGAGAGAGAAGTCTTTTGGTGGTTTTCTGCTTTCTTTCTGGACCCTTTGGGTGACTCCCATGTGAAAATTTGAACTCTTGTGTTATAACAGACTTTTAAATCATTCCTATTACACTAGTGCGATCAGGCCCTGGATTTTTAAATCTACATTTGGGATCGCTGTAACTTTGTCATGCTGTTGCTTATTCCTTTCTGTGGAGTGCACTGAACTCAGGAGCTCAGTGCAGGGAAACACTGGGAATTTCTTTATCTGCATAAAATGCCTTCCCTCTCTTCTTCCTCTTTCATTCTTGTCTCTGGTCTTGTACAAAGAGCAGTTTTTGGTTTTGTCTTCTTTAAGTACTGTCTGGCAGCCCTCGTGAGTACTGTGGCAAACCAGCAGTCTGTCTGCTCTTCCCTTCTCATGTGTCGGGATTTTTCTGTAGCCTTCCCAGCTATACTATCAAAATGCTAATTGTATCCATCTATATTGGCATTCTGTGGCTTGTTTCTTTAAATCCTTGTATTTTTGAGTTACTGCAGTTGTTGGCTCCGGTCCATTCACCTGGGCCTCCTTCTCTGCACGTAGCAATTTTGTAAAGGTGTAGTTTCGCTTCATTCCCTTTGCCTAAATATTGTACTGAAGACAGTTGAGTTGTAACATCTATGAGTTATTTCTGCATCCAGCTGTGCTGTTTACAGATTTGAAGGCTCCTCTGAGGGCCAGGTGCTCTCACGAAGTGCTGGTGGTGTGGAAAATTGAATACAAGAGTTAAAAACATGCTGTAACTTTCCTACTCTTTGCATATATACATGAAGAGTAGGTATCCTAAAATAAGAAGAAAGCTACTAAACCAAAGGGCTGCAGCTGACAAATCCATCCCTGTTGCCCTTCAGTCATGACTGGGCATAAAGCTGGCTCCAATTCATTTATTTTCAGCCTTTTCTTTAAACACTGGTGCTTCTCTCCCTCAGGTCTTGTTGTGACAAAAGAAATAGAGTTGCTACCTTGAAGTACTAAGCATGGTTGTGTTATTTACCCACCCTACTTTAGATTTCTAGAAGCAGAAATTTGCATGGATTTTTTCCCAGGGAAAAAAACACCGAAAAATTTTCAGAAACATCCAATTAGAAATAAAATCAATAAGAATCCTTTCAGAAAGACAAAGTTTTTGACATACCAGTCCATACCAGAGTAAGGGGACCTCTTCTTTGTTATCAAGAAACTGTAGATGGAGATGGCCATCCAACTGTGACATGAAGGTCCAGTATGAAAATGGCAATTCCTCTTGTTCTTTTCGTCATTAAGCATCATCCAGCATGGGTGGAAATGGACTGGCTGCAGGAACTTGTGGAGTTATGGAATGGTAGTTCAGTAGCTGATGATGAAAAAGTGACCTCATGATGAAAAAGTGTTTTTTCCTCCATCATGTGGGTGTGGGAATAAATTGACTGGTACTGGCAAGTTTCTGGGGGACTCCTGCAATAATGCTTTACTTGATCTCTTTTCACTGCAGGTTGCAATCAAACAGATGAATTTGCAGCAGCAGCCCAAAAAAGAGCTGATTATTAATGAAATCCTTGTGATGAGGGAAAACAAAAACTCCAACATTGTCAACTACTTGGACAGGTATGTCAGTATTTGAAGGGCTCACAAAGGGACGCTGGAAAACACTTCCTTGTCAATGTCTTAAGGGTTCCTGGCTCAGCTTAATGCAAGCGTAGGACAGCCTTGCATTGCTTAATGCATGTGGCATTGTGCGAGTGTGGGTGGCCTGGCAGTCTCTCTCCAGAGCGAGGAGCAACAGGTATCTGAACCAGTGTTAATGGGATGTCTAAGCTCTCTTTAGAGATGTTGGCAACTCAGGTCCTGTCAAGACTCCGTTTTTCATCTCTCTCCTTTCTCAAATTTGACGCAACAAACTTCCTGCTTATTTCCTTCCCGTTACTAAAGGAGGATTAGAAACAGTTTGAAATGTATTATTTCTGTTTGCTTTCCTCTCCTTTTCTTTTCCACTGAGCAATGCTGCTGTTCTGCTGCCAGACAAGCAGATTCCTTCCAGGGTTAGATGTAGTCTTGTCCCTGTGACTGTCCACAGAGGTTTTTCCACAGTAGCATAACAGCAGTGAGGGTGAATGACATGTGACACATAACAGGAGCTCTGGGGAGACCTCAACACAGCCTTCCAGTACTTTAAGGGGGCTTTTAAAAAAGAGGGAGAGTGACTTTTAAGGCAGATAGTGATAGAACAAGAGGGAACGGATTTCAGATAAAATAGGGTAGATTTTGGTGAGGTATAATGAAGAAACTCTTTACTGTGAGGATGGTGAGGCACTGGCACAGGCTGCCCAGAGAGGATGTAGCTGTCCTGGCAGTGTTCAAGGCCGGGTTGGGTGGGACTCTGAGCAGCCTGGTGTAATGGAAGGTGTCCTTGCCTATGGCAGGGGTTTGGAACTAGGTGGTCTTTAAGGTCCTTTTGAACCCAAAGCATTCTATGATTCTATGATGCTGAAAGCCCAACAGGCAAAAGCATTGCATGGTGGCTTGAATTCAGCATGAACATCACACGGCTGCATTGTGCCAAGCCTGTGTCATTCACCTGTTAAAAATACAGCTAGTTCCGTTTGAGCTGCAGCAAGATTTTCAGTCTGCTGCACTCGACATCTGAATGGAGCAGTTCTGATGAACCACAGGTTTGCCTTATTGTAAAGTAAAGACTGCTTGGATAGGGTGAACGGCAGGCTTTAATCTTGGCAGCTTGGGGTTTTTGGAAGATACAATGAAGGGATGTGACCTAGAATCTCTTTTGGATGTTTGAGAGAAGATTTGCACTTTTTTGCTCTGCACGTATGTCAAAATCTAATCAGCCGTTTCTTTAATAGGTTTCTTTAGCAGGCTTTTAATGTCTTAGCCAGAAAATGTGGTCCTTATAAACTGCAGCAGTTGTTTTGCTGAATTTTTGTGGTGCTATGTCCCACGCATAGCTGTTAAGAGCTACTTTGTTGAGGGGACAGAGTCTGCTCCTGACATTTTTGTGACAGAGGTGTGTGTGCAGGGAACTGATGCTGGGCACACGCCCTCTTGTTAGGGAGAGGAGCATGATGTTACCATTGTAAAATGAAACAAGTGGTTAAGAACTGCATCTGGGCTGGAACTGTTATGTTCCTCTGGCTGATTGAAGGCTTCGTTTTGACAAAACTGTTTGAGAGACAGGCTCTTCCCATTAGAGAGCATCACTGTGTACATGCAGCTACCTTGTCTAGCCAGTGCATCCCAGCTGCAGGATAGCTCCACATCCTGCTGTCTTGTTCAAACTCTCAGCAGCAAAAGCTGCTGCTTTTGTCCTCCACTTTCACTAATCTTTTTCAGAGGGATTAACTTTTGTTTGGGTGCTGCACATGGACAGAACAGCGACTGGGATGAACGTGGGGGTTCTTGTGCCTATTATGCCACTTCAGCACTGCAACTGTAGGATCCTGTTTCTGGGGAGCTGTCCCCCTCCTGCCTGGCCTAATGTGCCTGTGCTACCCAGGTGCTGAATTAGGCTGATATTTGGATGCCACTTGCTGTCTTCTGCCTCCCACTGAAGGAAGTGGAGGAAGGATGTGCTGATCACTGCGGGGCCTGGTTTCTGCTTTGTGGTTCTGTTACCGTGTCTTCCCTTCTGAGTCCCTAATGGGAGCTGCAAGACAGTCATTGGCAGAAACCAGCTCTCTCAATTCTCTTTGCCTCAGCTCCTGCCCTTCTGCAAGGGTTTCCTGTGCTTCGTCCTCTCTTAACTGCGTGGCCTATTTGCTTGTGGTTAAGCAGCTTTTCTGCTGCAGTCGTAGTGGCCAGCGTTGCACAAAGGTGTGCTGTGGTATTTAAGATAGTGACATGGCCTAATTCAGCTGTACTTGGGAGCTGGATTTAGAAGCATCTGGCTCTGAAGACAGTGACACCAGTCTTCTGTACAGACAAACAGCCACTTGTGCTGAGTTACCTGCTGGAGGTGCCAGTTCCTTTCTGCTGCATGAAAGAGGCCCTCAGAGCCCTGCTTCTGAACTCAGCCATCTAAACAAAGGCATCAGCTGCCCAGCGCTAGGCAAAGCAAACTCCTGCCCTTTAGTTTCATTCTGCAGAACTTCTTAGCTTAATAAACCCCACAAATAAGTGGTAGTCTCTGTTACCCCAACCCCAAACTGTAGTAGGGATGGATGGTCAGTGAATAAAACTGAAGATGTAAGACAGTCATGCTACAAGAACGCGCTGGTTTCTTTCCAGGCTACATTCAGGTTTGCATGTTGGAGGCATGTTACTGGTGCAAAATTCTGTAGTGAATGGACTTGCACTTCTGGGCAACTCCCAATTTCATCAATTTTATCAATAAAGAATGTGTATTTGTGACAGAAAGGGCTTGGTGAACAACTTCTTAGGGTATCTAAGTGGAAGCTGAGAAACACCTCACAGGATCAGACATTACCTGCTCTTGCAGATGGATGAAGAGAAAGCTGTAGACCATCCCTTTCTTCCTCAAAAGATTCTCTTCAGATTTTTCTTACTGCCAGCTTGTTTTGGAGGGTGACTGTGGGTGACAATGTGTGACACCATGCTGTGCCTGATGTCACATCAGAGCAGCATGTAGGTGTATGGGCTTCCTGGTGGTGTCTCTAGAACTGCTGAGAGAGTGGGTTTGAGTCATGCCTACAGTGGGCAGCTTGGTGTGACTAAGACTGGCAAGAGAGTGGAAAGATCCCTGAGACAGTACCACCCTGAAATGACATTCCTTTGGTGGCAGCTGGCAGGGAGCCACTGTTAATGCCACCTCCCTGTGTGTTATGTCAAATCTATCAATTACTGAGTTGCCAGGGTCTTGGCACATGTCTGTGGCTGCTCGTGGCTCAGCTTTGGTTTCACAGTGTGGTTCTTGGCTGGCTCCATCCATTTTGGCTGCAGAGAGATACCAGCTTGCTCCCAGCATGTGGAACCTGAGATTGTCATGCAAAGAGCTTACTCTGCCTCCATTCTTACAGTCGAGTGGATTTGGGCTGCAGAGAGTGCTACTGGCAATGAAGGGAAACCTTGTGATGTCCATGGTGGGTGCTGATAAAATCTGCAGAGAGCCTGATTTGGCAGAAGTGAAGAAGTAGCTATAGCATAGCGGCAGGAAGGAAAAGTGTGGATGGAGTTGGGCTTTCAGAGCCCAACAGAAGTGAAATGACCCACAGAGTTAGCAGGAGTGCTTCTGAAAGCAGTCCTGCTGCTCCTCTCTCGCTCAGAGGGGCTGCTCTGCAGGTGGTACTGCTTTTGCTGGGGTCTGTAATGCTGGGGGGAAAAAATGCCAGTGCATCAGCTTCTGTTCCATAGTGGAATTTGAAACCTCTCTGCTGCGGGAGCACAGCTCTGTGCCCTTGGACTTAGAATCTTGGAAGAATCTCTGGACTGGACCTCCATGAACAGTCTTCAGCATCTGCTAACCAAGATACCCACTTTGTCTCTGGAAGTAAAAGCTGTCCATAACTGTCACACTGCTGTCATCCAGGTGTAGCTCAAACCACTATTATTATTTAGGGGGATTTTTTTCATTGGCTTAGTGTTGTCAGTGTGTCCTCTGGGAGTAAATACCACACCTTGCTCACTCCTGTGATGTCTCACTCATCTCAGTCTGCTTTCCGTGCCAAGCTTAATAGCCTCATTCTCCTTTACTGTTGCTTTCTACCTAGTTGTTCCCTAGTACCTATCCTTGCTTTTGCATCTGGCTCCTGGCAAATTCCTTCCTCGGTAGGATCAGTGTTTCATAGCAAAGCAAATGTATCCTTGATGAACTCTAATGCCAGATGAAGTTTTTAATTAGATTCTCTGCCCTCTCACTTTTAACTCATCTGTCCACTCACTTGAAAAATGAGAGGATAGACTGAAAAGGTGGGTTTTCGAACTGATGATTCTTTCTTTCAGGAATGTGACATCTTGAAATATCTGTCATGGAAGTTTGTGGTGATGGGCCCAAAAAGGGGCAGAAATGGTTGGTGGTTTGGTTTTTTTTTTGTTGTTGTTGTTCTTTTTTGTTTGTTTATTTTAAATGAGTTAATGCTGAAGTCTTCATCTCCTGTCTTCTACTTTTAGACGTGGGTACACACACACTCAGCAGAGAGGAATATTCCAAATGACTGAGAAAAGCCACTCTCATCTCAGCTGTCTCCTCCCCATCTTCCTATGGGCCTTTTTTAGAAAAGACCTGCCTTTTTGGGGTTTCCTTTTTTATTTTAAGTCTTTAGAATTGCTGTTTTATCCAGTAAGGTGTTCTCCTTTGGCCTTATGAATGGTTCTGAAATTTTCAGACAAAATCACAGATTAGTTTGATAGCGTGGAAAAGACTGAGGTGATTTTCAAATGCATGATGCTTAAAACAGAAGTGCTCTTTCGTGATTGGTTGTGGGTAGCCATGTTTTGTGTCACGCAGAACTGTCCCTGGGCCGAGGCAAAGCAGGCAGTTGCTTAGGACAGCAGAATGCCAGGAGTAGTGAAACAGCCCCCAGCCACCTCTTCCAGTGCAAGAACCCTCAGAAGCCATTGCTGTGTGCCGAAAGTCTGGGTTGCACTCTTGGACCCCATCCTTGACTCTTTACTTCTCTCCCAGCAGCAGGAGCAGTTGTAAGGTCAGGTCTCCATCTTAGTCTGCATCCTTTCCACGGCAGAAGAATTCAGCCTTGCTTTTATGGATAGGAGGCTTGTAGCCAGCTCTTCCACTACATCTCTCCTCAACTTTCTGCGCTCACCCTTCTCTTTAGTGATTCAGGTTGTGACTGGATCCTCCCATGCAAAGTACCAGGAGTATGTGGTTCCCCAATACTGTTAAATGCAGCTCTTGTTTTTCTTGCAGTTCTAAGACAGCTTTAAAACCCTGTGCATTCTGATTTTAAACTCTGGTTTGGGCTCTTCAGTTACCTTGTAGGAGAAGAGCTCTGGGTGGTGATGGAGTACTTGGCAGGAGGCTCCCTGACCGATGTGGTGACGGAGACCTGCATGGACGAGGGACAGATCGCCGCCGTGTGCCGGGAGGTAAAGCAGCGCTCTCCTCTTGCTCTGGGTGGGAGCTCTGGTTGGGAACGGGACATGGACTTCCCACGATCTGTCGCTGACTGTGTGGGAATGTCTCCAGCTTCTGTAACGTGACAGTCATTCTTTTGGAGGATGGATTTCACCTGTGAGGATGCAAGTTCTTTTTCTAACGCAAGCCTCATGTTTCACCCCAGAGGGAGGAACTAGAGTGGGAAATGGGGGTGGGATCTTCTTGGTTTCGTCTGTTTTTCAAGTCTTTTGGGACTGACTTGTCCTCCTAGGACCTGCTGATCCCAGCGTGACAGCTCTCTGTAGCCCCACACGTACTGAATGTGTGAAAGTCCCTATGACACTGCGCCGTTACTACCAAAAATGTGCAGTCTGTTGGAGTCCTTTAGTTGGCTAATTGTGGCTGGTGAATCATTTCATGCGTTGTAAGAACATCTCAATTGTTTTTCAGTGTCTCCAAGCCCTGGAATTCCTCCATTCAAACCAAGTTATTCACAGAGACATCAAGAGTGACAACATCCTGCTGGGAATGGATGGCTCTGTCAAACTAAGTATGCGGGGAACATTACTGCTGATGACTTATCAACTTGTGCCAGTTATCTGCTCTGGGCCAGGCATTTTAGGGAGATGAGCGTTTGAGGTGCTTGATGCTGTCATGATGAACAGGCTGTAGAAATGCTACTGTAGATATTTCCGTGCCATTTGTTTTAATGGAGGTTGGCAAACACAAATCCTTGTGAACTGATACCAGACTTGAAGCGAGGCTTGGGCTTCATTTAGCTTTGGGCCATCTGTTTACGTGAACTGAAATAACAGCATTTTAATAATGCTACTCCAGTCTAGAAAGCTGGGTTGGAAGGTGTAAGGCTAGAAGTCTTTATTTATGAACAACCTCTTCAGTCTGGAAAATACTGCAGGTACTCAAGGGGCAGGGGATGTGGAGGGAGAACTGAAAACCGTGTAACTAAAAGTCATTTAATCCTACAATGCCAGCCCAGACTGGAGTCTAAATGTTGTTTCCTCCTTGTGGTATCGCCAGTAATGAAAACCTTGAGACAGTTCCGCCCCTCGGGTGCTAAGGTAGCTGTTGTGCTTGTCATTGTCCATGCAGAGATAAGCCTGGAAACCAGTGAATTATTATTTTCCACCTATGGCTTTAACAGAATGGTGCTCCCTTTTTCTCCCTCTCAGTTCTGTTGGCTAGCGCCCAACAGGCATAAATAAATCTATTTTTGTGGGCAGCGACGGCAGATATGACTCAAAATTCACAGACTGCAGATATGCTGAGTAAGAAGGTGGGGTTTTTTTGCACAGAATTGCTTTTTAAACTAAAGCTGCACTTTGGTAGGGCCAGATCTCAGGAGTGTTAGCAACAAATTACTGATGGGGGCCAAAGTGCTCTATTCTTATGGAATAACTTCTTTGAGCATGGTGTGCTGGTACCGGGCTGTAGTTTAAAGTTGGAGAAATCCCTGTGGATATGATGCAGTAACCTTCTGGATCAGAGCTTGTTGGCTCTGCTGGAAATTTGCCCTGTTTATGAACCATATGTCCTTTCCTGGTATTTACCCTTGATGAAAACTCAGCTAGGAATCAGTTTAATTTTCATCGTTCTGCCTAAAATTAGACCTGCCATGCCATAGGGGGTCAGGATGGGCAGTGCATCTTGCTGTGTTGATTCTGCTGGGCTCACAAAAACAGATGCAGTTTTCTTTTGGTAGGCCAAATGCAAATAAGACGTAGGGCACAGCAATCTTTGTGTGAAGGCCCTCCATCTTTCCCTCTGTTCAAAGAAAATAATCAATATAAATTTAGGTACTTTAAATTTATTCTGAACACTCTTTGCTCTATAAAATAAATGCTGTTTGAGGGATGATATGTCTACAGGGGAAGTAATACCCCTTGGACTGAAAATATCACCAGACAGTACAGCGTGTGGTCTGGGGGGGGTGTATCTACATCAGACTTGCATTAATTCCTGTTTTCACATACCCAGGAGTGGTCTTTAGACCATATATAGTGTGTGACAGCTGCATAATGCTGCAACACAGTTGAGTGTCTTAACTTCTGTGTGTGGTTATTTCCTGATCCCCATCTTTCACACAGACAAGTCAGCAGCTCTAGAATCCTCATGGCCTCAGAGAGTCAGGTTTAGAAACTTAGCTGTAAACACCATCCTCTGTATTAGCCACAAAGCCACTCCTCCTGTCGCAGTTGCAGCAGCACACCAGACAGTGCAGCAGGGTTAAAGTGCTGTAGCTCTGGTGTCAGTAAGGGTTGTTTTTGGAGAAACTTGCTGATTCCTGTGTCTGTCTCTCTTCCCTCCACCCTATTTTAATTTTCCAGCTGACTTCGGCTTCTGTGCCCAGATCACTCCTGAGCAGAGCAAACGCAGCACCATGGTGGGCACCCCGTACTGGATGGCACCTGAAGTGGTGACGCGCAAAGCTTACGGGCCCAAAGTGGATATCTGGTCTCTGGGGATCATGGCCATTGAGATGATCGAAGGAGAGCCCCCCTACCTCAATGAGAACCCTCTGAGAGTAAGCGAGTGCTTTTCTCCTCAGGTCTTCACTAAGCTGCTGGTGAAACTGAGCTCTTGTGAATCCTCCGGTGTGGTTTCATCACCTCCAGCCCCACCTAGTTCAAACGATTCTGTGGTCTCCTTAGGTGTCATAGTGAGAAGATGGAGATAGTCTTAGTTAAAAGCCGTGGTTTGCTCTGGGTAGCAGAGGTGTGGGTTCTTCTATAAGTTAGATCATGCACGCTCATAATTTCCCACTTTCTGGGATGCTAGGAGAGGCAGAAGTTGTACCTGATGGCAGCAAGGCAGTCATGTCTTGAAACTTTCTACCCCGTGAATGAGAGAATTCTCCTCTGAGCAACCTGATGTAGTGATCATGGCAGGAGTATTGGATCTAGGTGATCTTTAAGGTCCCTTTCAACCCAAAGCATTCTATGTTTCGGTGATTCTATTCAATTCTATTCTAGCAGGAGCTTTTTCCTACTGGCAAATTGTTCCTCCTTGCACGCTCCAGGTAAAATTAGAAGTGTAATAAGCCAGTAGACAGGGCTTAAGCCGCCTGATGTCTTTGCTTTGTTTAATTATTAACAAAAGGAGATAGGCTGTCAGCATGTAGGGACATCACTGCTCTTAACATAAGCTAGGTTTATGGCTTTTTCCCCAGTTACCTGGGTTGGAGTGATCTAGAAAAATTCTGTTTAACTATTTTTCCCATCTCTTGCAATGGAAGTGGTTTTTGGGAGAGAAATGCAGCAGCCAAGAAGACTATAAGGGATAAAACAGTATTGAGTTAAAATAACAATACTTTGGCCTCATTTAACTCAATTTATGCCAATTCCCAGACTATCAGACTGCTCCCATGGGACATGTTGAGTGATGTGCTCAAAAGGGCTGTATATTAACAAGTCCCTGACAGATTTCTATTTCTTTCGAAAATTCATCCAGGGAATTTCTCACGTGAAATCCTGAAATGGATGAATTTTGAGTCTCTTAATTCTCAGAGTAGGGTGTGTGTGAATGCTTCATCCCCAAGCAGTAGCAAAACTGCTTTTTCCTGCAGAATGTTAAAAGATGTCTAAGGGTCTGCTGGACATCTTTTGTAAAGAGCCAACTGCATCTTTATTGTGTTGATGTTTTAGGCCTTGTACACTCAGGCAAAGTACCAACAGAAAAAAAAATCTATTTAGTCAGGGTTACCTTCCCATGAGGGAATATAGTCATTACAGGAGTAATGATAGAGTCATGCCAGTTAACTTCCCTATGTAAACAGGGTCTGGAATGTTGTTTTTGTCCTTGTAATCCCTTGAGAGGGCTGCAGGATCCAAACCCAGATTACGAGGGTAAAACAATAAAGGATTGGATCTCATCCACAAAAAAATAGGGCTGGCAGCTATTCTGTTTGCTGAAATGTAGGCATTGATTAGTGACCCTGATTAGGTGGGGTTTTTTCCTGCCCATTGAGCTGTGGGGAAGGAGGGGAG
The DNA here is from genome assembly GCA_013397845.1 of Melanocharis versteri. Classification (NCBI taxonomy): domain Eukaryota; kingdom Metazoa; phylum Chordata; class Aves; order Passeriformes; family Melanocharitidae; genus Melanocharis; species Melanocharis versteri. The sequence continues at coordinate 553,750 of VZTG01004481.1, read as the reverse complement.
AAATGGGTGTTTCTAATTCAGAGATGGAATCTAATCCTCATAACCTCCTGTTTCCTGGGTGCTTGTTTTTGTCTTAGGCCCTGTATCTCATTGCTACTAACGGGACTCCAGAACTGCAGAATCCAGAAAAGCTGTCGCCCATATTCCGAGACTTCTTAAATCGCTGTCTTGAAATGGATGTGGAAAAGAGAGGCTCTGCAAAAGAGCTGCTACAGGTAGGTGACGGCGAACAAGACTGGAACAATGTAATCATACAATCCTGAGTGAGGCCAAGCTTAGGGCTAGATCTTGTTTGAGGTCTTAAATACTGCATCAGCTGAAGGCACAAGCACAGCTAAGGTAACCTCTCGGGGGAGAAAAGCAACTGAAAACCACAATCCCCAAACATAAATCTATAATAAAGTGATAACAGACTGCTCCCTTTCCAGTACTGGCTACTGGCAGCAGCTGTGCAGCGTGTTCTGTGTCCAGCCTCAAATGATAGCTGTGTCCCAGGCCTGCCAGATGCTGAGCCCCCCGATTCCCGTGGTTTCTTTATGTGGCTGGCCATGACATCTGTGTGTGTTGTCACAGTCTTGTCATGCTTGTTCCAATTCAGACAGCAGGAAGGCTTCTAGCTATCTGATGTTCTGGCTGTCTCCTTTCTGGAGGAGGGGTCACAAAGCTCTTTGAAATCTGTATGGCTTCCATTAGCTGGAGCAGTTCACTTTTTCCACATTTTGCCTGATACTACTCCTTACAGACAGAAAAAAAAAAAGCTTGTGAGATATCTTAATTATAGAATCTTAGTTATTATTATCTGAATTATAGAATGGCTTGAATTGGAAGGGACCTTAAAGATCCTCTGGTTCCACTTCCCCTGCCATGGGCAGGAACACCTTCCACTAGACCAGGCTGCTCAAAGTCCCATCCAGCCTGGTCTTGAACAATTCCAGGGATGGGGCATCCACAGCTTCTCTGGGCAATATGTGCCAATGCCTCACTGCCCTATAATCAGATATTGCACTGAAAACCTGGTGTCTTAGTCTGAACTCACAGTGAAAGTTGAGGACCAAGCTGCCAGGATTTTTACCAACATGGAGGAGAGGAGTGGTTTGTGTGTTCTTTCTGTCGAATTTGCAATGAGGGTGGAATGTGTAAGTCTTTATGAAACAGATCTGTGATCAGGAACACTGAGACCTTAAGTATTAGACAGTTTCCATTTTTTGTTTTCCTTTCTCTCCACTAATTTGTGTAGTGGGCTCAGACTTGGATGTGTTGCTGTCTTCTGAGACTATAATGAAGCATAAATGTCTTGACAGTATGGTAGTAGCTCAAAGATAATTTTTTCTTCTGGACTTTTCAGTTCTAAAATATCAGAAAGAAGTTATGTCTTGTTCCTTGGAGCAGGAGGACATTCTGACTGTAACACTTCAGCCTATTCTTAACTACCTTGTGGCCTCTGAATTTTTACGTTTTTTTTCCCATCTCTGAAGCATGTTGCCTTGGCTGATTGATCCCTTCTGATGCTCAGAAGTCTTGTGGATTATCATTGCTTTTTGTTTTCAGAACAGCTTGTGGACTTGCCCTTCACTCTCACCTGAGAGCTGTTTTGATAATCAATATTGTTTTATTTAAAGAAGAGCACCTGTACAGGAGACTGAATGGTGCTGTGTTGCAAGCTCTGTGCTGCTCTCCTAAATTTCAGCTGCTTTGCAAATTTCTGATATCTGGTGGAAGGCCAAGGCAGTGCTTTCTCCAGACATGTGACAATGGGGAACAGGGAAATGAGAGGTGATTCCTGCATGGAGCCCTCTGCCTTGTGTCTGAATCACGCAGGTTGATTTTAGTACACCTTCTTTCACACTGGATTTCACTATAGATTTTGCAACTCTTTAATTCCCCAGGGGAATTCGCTGAGTTTTGCTTGATCTTGAACATGCGCAAACATTGGATAATTTAGCATGTGTTGGGTGCAAATCTCTTCATCACTTCAGGCAATCCCCAAAATTTTGTTGCAGTAACAGAGCTTCTGGTTTCACATGTTCAGAGACTAGAGTAGATTCTTAGATTTCATAAGGGTTTAGGTGAAAATGTTTAGAATAGCTGCTTCTGGGGCATGTTCTGAAAAATCTAACCATTTTTCCTTTTGTTTTGTCCTAGCACCAGTTCTTGAAAATTGCAAAGCCTCTATCCAGCCTCACTCCTCTGATTATTGCAGCTAAAGAGGCAGCCAAGAACAACCATTAAAGTGGTGAAGCCAACAAAGTCATCATGTCAAGACTTTTAGATGTTCATTTCAGAGATTGAATTACTTGCCCTTCTCCCCTTCTGCTCCTTCTTCACAGGGGTGTTCTTAAAACTTTTGACTTGCCCTGAAGGGTGGCAGAGGCATTGTTCACTGTATGTGGAAGGGCACACAACAGGGACATGGCTGATCTTAAATGGTGAACTGTCCTTCCATCCTCATGGTGGGGACGAGAGGGGAAGAACATTTTGTATGGGTGAGAAGATCTTTCTGAGAGCATCTGAACCTGACCTACATGTAGTGAAGCCAGTTTGTTTTCATATTTCTTATGGTGTTTATTTTTAAAAATAATGTGGAGCCTTAGACCATGTTTATCTTAATAAATTAAATCTTGTGCTGGCTGCACTTCGCCTGCTTCTGCCAAGCTGCTGTTGCACCACGGAGGCCGCTCTGTGCTTTGGAGGACTCGAGGAGGGAAGGAAGCAGGCAGCAGCAATGTGAACAGCTGTCAGCTGAGAGGGGAACCAGGGGCTGAAGGTGCATCCCTCCTGCAGCACTGCTGGATGCTTCGAGGAAGCATGGACAAAGCCTCTGTGTGCTTCCTGCAGCCACTGGAGAACTTTATTCATGGATGATCTCTTTGCCAAACTGTGTGAACTGCCTCCTACCCCCTTCCCCTTCCCCCTTTAGTGGCAACTCTACTAGTTAAACAAATCTCAAATATTTTTTTGTTGTTCTAGGAGATAAATCACAGGAAAAAATGACAGAGAGCTCTTTTAGGGTTATTTTATCAGCGCTGTGAGGCTTTTTAGAGACCCTGCCCTGTGTGATAAACAAACAGAGCAATTACTATTCTAAAGATGAGATTTGCCTGCAAAATATGTTATATGTTGAAAACTCTTGTTTCTTAGAGCAAGTCCAATGGAAAACAAACTGATAATGGATGCTGCTTTCTCCTTGGAGATGTGGGGACATGAATTTTTTGAAATGATGGTTTCTTTATGCTACTGATTCCTTGGGTTGCCAATAGTCTGTAAAACAACAGGAAACCTGGAACTACTAGAAGAGGGACTGGTTGTAAACACTGGGCTTATGTTCAACTGTATACTGATTTTTAATAAAGTGACTGCTGCGTTTCTTAACCTGGGGTTAGGGGAGAACTGGAGAATTCACTGTCACCAGACAAGTCTGTCTGCTTGTATGGTCACCAGGTACTTGAATGTGTTGGATGAAGTAATATAACCTTGTTTCTTACCCCTTCTTCTGCAGTCCTTTGGGATAGCGAGTGGCTCCCAAGGGAGTAACTTTACACACGGAGAAAATCGATAAAAAATGCGTATTGTAACTGTAGGACCTGCATTCTCTGTGCTGCTTTGGTTACGTATGGGGTGAGTTTAAACCTATTCTGGAGTAACCTCTCGTCTTTCTGTTGGACAGAAATTAATTCCTTCCTGCTGAGACCTGCTGCTGGCTCAGCCCTTTCCTCCCTGCACCTGGGCTTTAATTAAATATATTTTTCCCCTTGGCTCCACAGTCCATGACAGCTCTTGCACCAGCCTTACTGGGTGTGGGTAGTTTGTGAGCTCTTTTGCTTCTGAAGGGCCTTCTCCCATCCTTTGTGCTCCAGAGTGGTCACTGTTTGACAAAAGGCTGAGGGGTGAGGTCTGTTGCCCAGATTTGCAGCCTCTCTCCCTTTGTGTATGTATATGTCATCTCCTGGTATTGTTAAGTTTCCTCTCACAAAGCTTGTATCCAAGGGCAAATTTCCTTGGGCAAAACAGTGGAGCTGCCAACCTGGAGTGGGATATGATCTATTGACGAGCTCATCTGCTTGGAGCTTAGGTGGAGATTGTGGAATGGAAGGCCACTATGCTTGAATAATTCCCTTTGAAAAGGACTTTGTATTCCCTCTGGAAGGCTCAGGATGGCATATGTGGGAGGAATAGAATTAGTGGCTGGATCTCTCTTGATCTAAAATCTCATTTGACTGGCAGATTTGGCAATTGACTCTTTTTCTGACAGCGCAGGGTTCAACGTGGTCCATGATGTGTTTAATGTCTCTGACTTCTCTTTGATTCCCTTCCCCATTCCCTTCTCTGCATTTCATTGAGATGAGAACCTTAATGCAAATGTGCCCAATGTGTGAGCATGCGCAGGAGTTTATTTTCCTGCAGCAAGATTTCTGCTAAACATCCCCAAAGAAGACAGAAAAGGTTATTTGTATGTGTTTTGAGTTGCTCTTCTGGATCCTCTATTGCATAATGGAAAGGGATCAACAGCGACTGTTTATCCCTCCTCTTACAATGTGCTTCTGTCTCATCGACTTCCACATGGATTCTGTCCTGCCTGGTTTCTGTTGGCTGCTGGAGAGGGGTGTTGCCAAAAGCCTTTCGTTCTGCGGGGAAAAGCTGCAAGACTGTGCCCATGCTTGTGTGTCATCTTGTCCCTGGCTGTTTTGTCCCCACTCATGATGGGTGGGTGGGAAAAGGAGGCGATTGCTACACTGTGCCTGGACCTAGTTTCTGGTTACCAGACACATCGTGTTTTTATGTTCTCAGAAAATCTTTAAAAAAATTTGTAATTAGCTTAATCTTAAGGAGAATGGGTTTATTTTTTTCTAGTTGCTCTGGAATGCATCCTTTCTTCCACTCTCTTTTCATGTGCGAGTTGCCCAGCACCAGCACCTCTGGTAGCTTTTGAAGAGCTCTTCCTGTCTACAGCACCTTCCTGTCTACAGAGGGCTCTTAAATAGTGACTTTCTGACTTAAAATTTAACCTCCAGGGCTTATTTTTCTGATATCTTGTTCCTGCTGTTATTTGAAAGCGACTCCAACTGGACAGCTTCTTTGGTGCCTTTTTTCCTCCCCCCTAACTTTCTCTTATTAACTGACTTTCCTGAGTTGAAACCATTTTTAATCACAGCCCTTAATTATTAATTTGCCTGCTAATATTAAAATTCTCTCTTCTGTATTAGAACATTAAATATTCAATTGTTTTGACTGTCCTTTCAGAACATCGATGTCCTTTTTGAGGGATCTCAAGCAATCTTGCACCAGAAATACTTTAATATCCTACAGTTTACGAAGGGCTTGGTGGAGGGAGAGGCTAAAACTCGTCTTTTCTTAAACACAGAGATTGTTATATTTGGTTCAAGAATTGGTAGCTTCAGTAAGACTTTTCCTATGTTTCAAGAATGGGCATTGATTCGTATTACTTTAGCTGTTAGGGTTTTTTGGGGTTTAGAGGTTTTTTAAACAAACAATTTGACTTGGGTCCAAGAGTTTGTGTGTGGGAGGGGTATGGAGAGCATGTGGGAAGAAGACAGGTTATTTGAGCAACACTCTCAGGCACATGATGTGATCTTGGGGTTGTCCTGTTCCAGGGCCAGGAGCTGGACTCAGTGGTTCTTGCGGATCCCTTCCAACTCAGGATATTCTGTGATTCTGTGAGGCTGAGAATGAAGAGCCAGGGCAGGGATGGAGGGGACAGCAGAACTAGCTGGTTGCAACAGCAGTAGCGCACCTTTAGCCATCCCTGAAATGTCTTCATTGAATGGATGTGTTTTTAAAGAACATAAATCTGACTGATTAGTTGCTACAGGCACTTCTCTAGGCAGGCATTATGCTCCTACCAAACTGCCTTCCCCTTTTAAACAAAAGGGGTGCAGGGATTTCTCCAGCAAAGGAGGCTCCTTGAGAAAGGAGGTTTCCATGGAGACACTTACTTGACTTAAACGATCTGGCTGAGGCTTGAGGAGAGGTTTGGTGGGTAGACACCACATCGACACAAAAGCCACTGTTTTGCAAAGCAGCTGGGGTTGCTGCAGTGTTTTGTTGCCAACTTGATGCCCCTTTTCAGGGGGTTGGTTTTGAAAAAGTGCTGAGAATGTTGCCTGGTCAGGATTGTGCGGTGTATAAAAGTCTGGCTCTTCTTAGCTTAGCTGAGATCTCTGTCAGTGTCCTAATCCATCTGTCTCAAAACGCCGCAGGCTGGTGTAAGTAGAGCACGTTTGCAGCAGAGCGCTGTGCAAGAAAGGATTGCAATGGTCTGTAGTTGGTGCTTGCTTTCTTAGAACCCACCCTTCTTGGCTGACAGCTGAATTGGTTCTGACCAGTTTCCAAGAACAGCATTTGTTTGAAACCCACTCCTAATTAAGAGCATAGTCCATTTGTCTGGTGAATGACAACATCTTCAGTGTTAAAATTGTTAAAGGTGAGCTGATTTTCTGCTCATCTTTCCCCCATAAAACAGTAAGACTTTTTAATGGCTTCTTATTTCAGCTGTAATGGAGAGCCTGTAAATGTGTTTTGGGGTTGTAAGCCCAACTGGATGGAGCATATGTATAACAAATGCTGTAGGATCTCGTAGCTTGTTGCTAATGACAGCTCACGGTGGCAAAGGTGGGATCTTAGAGAAGCAGCTGCCAGCTTTGACAGGGAATGGCCAACAGCAACAAAACTGCAATACAGATGGGAGCTGGACACAAGATTGATGCCGGAATGGAGCCTACGGGGAATGGTGGGAAAGAGAAAGAGTTGGTCCGAAGGGTAGGATGAAGCAAAGGTTAAAACTTCAATTACCCAGTTGCTGAGGAAATTCAGAGAGTGCCACAGCAGCCTGCTGCATCTCAAGGCAGCAGCATTTCTGAAGGAGAGCAGAAAGGAGCTTGAGAAGGGAAAAGGTGTGGAAAGTGGAGACTGGAGCAGCAATATGGCTCTGAGTCACAGCCTGTGCTAAGAGCTGGAGCTAATCCAGGAGGTTCACAAAAAATGACAAAATTCAGATGAGGAGGGAAAGTGAAGCTAGAACGGAGGAGACGGCCTTGATGTGCCAAGGAACTGAAGAGAGAGGCCAGATTTCCTGAATGTGTGAAACAGCAGAAATGAATTTAACACAGACAGGCTTCTGTGGATGACAAGCAGCTCGTTCCCTCCTGCCTTGCAGCATCAGTGTCATGTCTTTTTGAGATCAGCTCTGCTTTGGGATCATGTCAGCAGCCACCCAACTTCGGTCTTGTGTTTGTAAAGAAGGCATTTTGCTCTGCACCTACTGATTTCTGACTGCAGCTCTCCGCTGTTGGTAGATGTCTTTGTGTTGTGTCCCACCTGGAAATATGGAGGCTGTAGCAGTTTTAAAATCTGCTGGCTAATGTACTTCTCCCCATGCTGCCTTGGCATATCTCTCCTGTACTGTACTGCTGGGTTTGTTAAATGTGCCAGGTCAGCTCAGCCATTTTAAAAATAAAAAATTGAAACCTTAAATAAAACCTTGATTAATTATTTGGTTCTGCTTGACCAGCTGTTTCAATGATCCTTGCAGTGATGGTAGAAATGAATGGGGGTGCTTGAAGGAGGGGTTGTGTTTCTCTGACCTATTTTAGATTAATAAGATCTTACTCAATTGAGCAAAGTGCCTACACTAAAAGCTGTTGAAGCAAGCGTGACTTTCACCGCTTAACTTGTTTGGACATAGTTAATGTTCTGGAAAGTAGGCTGGAAGCAGGATCTAGACCACAGCTCGAAGAAGAGGAGAAGGAAGATGGGATGCTTGTTTTCTCTGCAGGTGAAGTTTGGTGTCTGAGGCTCCTGGTATGGAGGAGGAAATCAGGGGCGGGTTTGAGATGGGTATGTGCACTCACCTTCCCAGCATCACTTTTTCTTTCAGGGTTGGTAGGATAAGGCTGATGACAAGGACAGGAGTTCATCATATGGCCCGGATATCATCTGACCTGGATGTTTTACTCTGGAGTCTGAGAAGCCCAACCCAGTGCTGAGAGGACTTCCTGAGGTCAGCGTCTGTGGAGCGTGGGGGTGAGGGCAGTGAGAAGCTCTGACAAGCTCCTCTGAGTCAGCTGGTTGCTGAGCCAGGTTTTAGAGAAGTCACTGAGGGAAAAGGGAACGCCTTGAATGGGGGACTTGACCAACTAGAATAAGGAAATCAATGTGACTCTATAAAATCCCCTCTGTCTAGAACAGATGCTGGAGCTGAAGATGGCTTTCCATCAGCTTTTTCAGGAAAGCCAGAGGAGATACCCATCAAGTTGTGTTTTACAAAGATGGGGGCCCCATTGTTTGAGCAAGAGGAACATTGCAGCTGAACTGGCAGGGATTTGGGGTGATTGTCTTTGCCATGGTGTGGTAGCATCCCCTGTTGGATGTCCTTGTCTCATTAGAGAAAAGAAATCTGACTGGGCCAATACCACCTCCCTGTCGTAGGACCATAGAATGGCTTGGGTTGGAAGGACCTTAAAGATCCTCTAGTTCTAAACCCCCTGCCATGGGCAGGGACACCTTCCACTAGACCCAGGTTACTCAAAGCCCCATACAGCCTGGCCCAGAACACTTCCAGGGATGGAGCATCCACAGCTTCACTGGAAAACCTGTGCCATTGTCTCACCACTCTCACAGTGAAGAATTTCTTCCTAATAGCCAATCTAAACCTTCTCTTTCAATTTGAAGCCGTTTCCCATTGTCCTGTCATTCCATGCCCTGGACAAAAGTCTCTCTCCAGCTCTTTTGTAGCCCCTTTAGGTACCAGAAGGTGCTCTAAGGTCTGCACAGACTCTTCTCTTCTCCAGGCTGAGCAACCCCTCTTCCTCCGAAGCTTCGCAAAGCAGGGTACCAGGCAAACTTTGCTCATGGTAATGTACACCCCCGCAAAGTTCCCCTAAAAATACTACTGGATTGGTGTCTGGTGGCTCTACCCCCTGCCCCATGGAGGGAGCATATTCTATTCTAACGGGCCACCATTATCCATGATTTTTGGGGAGAACTTTCTGTCTTGGAGGCTTCTTCCTTTGAGATGAACAGCAGTTGATGGGGGATGGGAGATGCTGGACAATGAATGTTGTCAAGGCTTTAAGAAATGGTTGATGTTGATTTCAGTGAAGTTTAACTTGTTTGAAGGCTCTTCAGAGGCCAGGGCAGCTTTCCTTAAAGGTAAATTCGTAATCAAATTTAAAAACAAATAATTAGTGAAAGCTTGTTTGATAGCTGAATAGTTTTGGAGTTAAATAATGGAGTTTTAGAGAGAAATAATTCTAGAGATGGACATGAGGTGATGATGCCTTTTGTTAGACCAGCTGATCTGTGGAGGGGGGAGCAGGGGAGAAAAGACAGGGAAAAGCTTTGGGGAAAACACAGCTTCAGGTCTGAGCCAGACACAGCACACTGGCAGCTAAATCCTAGTGGGAGCAGTTATTCTGTGTGTAACTGCACGATATTAGTTCATTTAGGAATGAAATGGGGGGAATGAGTGGTAGGAGAAGCAGTACACTGTCAGGTACAACAGAGAAGAGGTGTTTTTTATCACATGCTGCAGGAACACTGCAGCTTCTCACGCAGAGGATGCTTTCACTGGCTCCCTCACTTTCTAGCAGCACCCAGAAGACTTCCAAGTTTTGGTTCTCAAGCTCATCTTTGAGGAGGATCTGTAGCTTGAACACGGTGAGCAGGGAGCTGGCTGGGCTTGCCCGATCCTTCCTCATTCCTGCGGCTGTGATGCCCTCTCCCGGCAGCTGCACCGAAGAGTCATTTCCTTTTATGTTCATTTTCTATGAGCAACGTAAAAAGAAACTTTTTATGTTTCTTTTGGAGGATGCAAGCTGAAGGCAGCCGGGGCACACGGGCATGGATAAGGGGATCATCCTGAGGTAGAATCTGGTGTCCCGCTGTGTTCCCTTGTGATCACCCCACCTCCAGCTTTGCTCCTCTCACATTTTTAAGTTGCAGCAGTTTTGTAAGGCAATTGCGTTCCCCCAGGCCGTGGGTTATGTGTGAGCCCTCTGCTCCCATCCCAGCGTGGGTCCCTAACGCTGGGTTCACCGACACCCTTGTGCTTCCCCCAGGTCTGGTGGGACTTTCTGGTGGGCCAGGTCTGCTCTGACATACTGGTTAAGCCTGGTGGAGGAGCAGGGGCACTGTGCCACGGTGGCTGGCAGGGTTGAGAGAGGCTGCTGGGCAGAGGCTCCTCCCCTGGGAATGCAGGCAGGGGTGAAGTGAACCCCGACTCACCCCTCACCTTGCTCCCTAAAACCACTAACCTGCATAAATTTGGGGCTAACAGCTCTTTTGGCAGTCAAGGTCATGGTCCTGCTGGCCACATGTGTGGCTGTCATGGTGTTCAGGGCTCAGGTGTGCTTGGATCGTGCCCTGGAGGGCAGCAGGCAGGTAAGAGTCCTCTCTTTTCTCACCAGTGGAGAGCTGAAATGCTCAGAGGTGGACTGGAGAGTGAGACTGTGCTGGCAGAGGGCAGTGAACTGGGCAAATTGCTCCCTCAGTCCCACTCTTTTTCATTCCCCAGCCTCATGGCTGCATGAATAGCGAGTCCCTAGATGGGAAGCATCCACTGCTTTCTTCTATTCCTCACATTTTCTAACCACATCAGCCTCTAACCTCACCTCTCACTCAAGGCCTTTTGTGTTTTGTAGTCTCTCTGAAGCCCCACAAGCTTTGGGAACAGCCCAACCCAGAGACACTGTAAATCGTCCCATCTCTTTTGCACCATGAAGAATCCACCAGGTAGGTCCCAATCCAGGAAGGACCAGCAGATCAGTGGTAGTGCTGGGGCACAGGAAGATGGTGGTGTCCCCAGAGCAGGCACCAGCCAGTTCAGGTCTCCCCCTGCACCAGGGAGAGTGGGTTGGGTGCTCCCGAGCGGGTGCAGGAGCTTTTGGCAATGTCACCACTGGTGCTGGTGTGCTGGGGAAGGGAGGTCTCACTGATGGGGGGTCCCACTGGCCAGCCTGTGTCTCCTTGCCCATGCCATCCACCATGTGAAGGGTGAGAAGCACCCAGTGAGTTCTCTGGACTTACCCTGGTGATGACAAGTGTCACCCGAGAGGCTTCTCGGTGACAAAGCTGCAGCAGGAGCAACATGGCCCAGGTTGGGAGACGCGGGGCACAGGACAGTTTTAAGGGCCTGAGTGGTGGGAACCATCTTCGCTAGTCCAAAATGGGACATCAGTTCTGAGTCCCCACAAAACTGTTTGGCTGCTCAGTTCCCTGGAGGCTGGTTTATAACCCTGGGATCGTGGGGGATCTTGCTGCGACATCCCCACTGAGGAGCAGCAGGGTGTCCCCACCAGTCTGGAGGGAGGAACCATCAGGACAGGGGTAGCATGGACCTCCACCTTTGGCTCACGGATCAAAGAGGAGGCAGCACAGAACAGCTGCCTGTGTGCTCAAGAAACAGAACTCTGAAGTGCTTCACTCCTGAGGTTGTCACGGTCCTCCCTCACCGTTTGCTACATTACATTTCTTGGACACAGAAAAATTTGGCCTGGGGATGTTTTATCACACCCTCTTCTTCCTCACTGGTCCTTGCATGATTTTCCCCTCTGGAGTCCCTTGGCCTCTCAGGGTACCTCAAGCTGTATCCTCCTGGGTGTGTTGCAATCCCCTGATTTCTGCCAGGAAAAGACAAAACGATGTCATTTCTTAAAGGACAGCCACAAAATATGGAAGAAGAGTGACGACTGTCCCTTTCCCCCTTTAGACAAGGCTGTACCAGCTCCAGCAGCAGCCAGCCCTGCCGTGGGAGAGCGGGCAGCAGAGTTGCTGCAGCAACAGCTGTGAGAGGCAGAGTTTGTCCCCGCCAGGTGCTTTGAGGATGATGTAAAAGCTCCCTCCATCCACTGAACACAGCCTGTATTTGTGCTGGGGGGCTGGTTCCCCACGGTCAGGCTCATGATGTGTCTGCCTGGTCTCCCCTGCTGCCCACCCAAGGGATGTGGCTTTCCCAGAAGCGACGCTCAGAGCCCCTCGCTGAGCCCCAGGACTTGGGAGGACTTGCCTGGCAACTCTGCCTGCGTGAGGTGATTTTTTTGAGTTTATATTTTGACTCTTGGGGTACGTTTTGCATCTGGTGGGTTGCACACTCTGGAAGAAACTGCCATGTCTTGGGCACAACGGGTTGGGCATTGCACCATTATCCACAGCTGCTGCTGTCCTCGGGAAGGGACAGCAGCATTTCTTGGGAGTAAGTGCATTTAAAAACAGCTCTGATCAACCCAAGCAGCCTGAGAAGTGTTGGTGATGGAGATGTCCTGGGATGCAGGAGCAGGGCCAGGCCCAGGTTTCCATGGAGGCTTGCCAGCATCCTGCAAAACCTGCTGCTCCCCATTCTCACTGCACCTCTACTTTACCCTGAGTCTCCCCACACCAACTCTTTGGGGATGCTGATGCTTTCCCTGTTTTTTGTATGTCAGAGCTGTGTGTCAAAGGGTTCAGGCTGGGAGATGCCAAGAGGACCTCCCCCCCCCATCCCTCCCTTCCCCTGCAGCCTCATCCTCTAGGGCTTGATGTGAAGCTGACTGTGAACATCTTTACACCTGGACATGCTGTGCATTGAGGGTCTGGAAGAGTCTCTGCTCTCTTGTGATGGGGCTCAGAGCTGGCCAGGGTCCCTTTCTCCCCCTTCACCTGTCCTGTGTGCTTCCAGGGACTGACATTTCTGCATTTTGGTGGGATACTACTTAGTGCAAAAAGCAGATGCTGCTCTCCCCTGGTTGTGGGTCTGAAGCTTGGATCAGTTCAGGTAATTTTGTTCTCCCCCCTTCTCCCTTTCCATTCCTGGAACTGCCATAGACCGTGCCATTTCTGTCATAAATCTCGTGGGGACATCGTTACCTGCATGAGTCACCTGCTCTGAAAGTTCAGCTGTTCCTTGGGCAAATGTGCTCTGTGGGATGGGGGATGTGATGGGGACACACGCTGGCCCATCATGCTGCCAAGGCAGTGTGTTGTGAGAGGACAAATGTCCCAAGGTGGGCAGGAGTTAGGGTAGGAGGGTGTGAACGTATGTATTTCCCAGCAAAATACTCCGTGATGTGGCTGGCAGCTGGGCAGGGACACCATCCCCACTCCCTGTTTGTGCCAGTTTTGCCCTGGTTTTATCTTCTGACACAAACAGAGGGAAAATTCGCTGGGTTCCAGGCTTACCTGCCCTGCTGATATCTTTGGAGAGGGTTTGTACAGCACCAGTCCCTTGTAGGCATTTCCTTTATGGGCTCATAAACTCCAAGACTGGACTTGCTGGTGGCAGGGCTCTGGCAGATCCTTGCTTGCCTTCATTCCCCATTTCTGGCAGGTCTAGGACATTGACTGGGACACTGGGTGAGTATTTCGTGCTTGAGAAAAGCTGGTAAACTTTGAGCTGAAGATGCTGAAGCCAGAGCAGCATCTGCCCAGCTGATCAGTCCTTTGCCAGGTACTTGCACAGCAAACTGATGCTGAAGGCTTTGCATCTCTATACCCAAAAGAGAGCAAAACCACAGTGATATTTTAGGCCGGAGAACAGAGATATTTGGGGTTTTCTTTGCTTGTGAGGAGGTAAGACTATGGTTGTGCTTTTAATAAGCTTTTTCCTTTTTCAGGCTCTTACCTCCACTGTAAGGAGCTTTTTAAGGTGGATGATGTTGCTCAACCCTGTCCCCTTATCTTCCTGTAACCCTTGGGGTTCATCCACACCATGAGGATGATGCAGCTGGAAGAATGGCACCCTGAATAGGGATGATGGTGAAGGCCCTCCAGAACTTATTTTGGGGAGTTGCTGACCCTTCTTCTGTCTTTAAAGGCAGAGCAAACGCTCTGGCTCTCTGTGCTCTCCACTACTCCTTAAGCCTTCCAGGCTGCCCCCACGCCATGCTTCCCCTGGCCATGGACCTTCAGGACCTCGGTGTGGCCCCGTGACGAAGCTGGGCTCAACACGGCCCAAATACGCAAGGAGAAAAATCCAATGGATCAACTCAGGAGATTAAAGCTGCAGGGTACCTGGAATAGCTGCTGCTTCCTAAATCTCATTAGTGCCACCAGTCTTCTTAATCTCACCCTTTCCTGCCCTATTTATCAGATTTCCAGAAATTAGACCATGAAGCATCTAATTTTTCTAGAGACTCACACGCAGTCCCATGCATTTTCACTCCAGCCAGCTAAGCAGTAGCTGGAAAACCACCAGCAATAGAACCAGCTGCTTCTACCTTCATGTCTTGTGGCTCCTGCATTTATTTAGTTCCAATTCTCCCAATTCCACATGAAGAGTTATGTTATTTTAGGACCAAGTGCTAAGTAAGGGCTGTTTTAAAGTGGAACTCTTCTGTGCCTTCTGCTCATCGTTAAGTTTCGGAGCAAACCAGGCTGTTACCTCGGTAGCTCATCTTCTAATTAAAAGTTTCTCTTTGAAATGTGAGCTGCACAAAAACTGATGGACCGCCCTTTCTGGCCTGTTCTTGCCCTCTCTGTTTCCAAGGGCAGTTTGCTGATTTTGCTTTTGAGGGACCCCCTGATCTGTCTCTTCATCTACCAAGAAAAATCCCAATGTGACAAACTACAGAGATGGAAAAACTTCACCAATGGTGTTTCAGAGAGCCCTCCAGAGCTAGAGAGGATGTTTGTTTAACTTCTAATGCAGTGAAGAGCTTTTATGGAGTAGGAGGAACTGCATGAGGTTGTGCAGCTTCCTATCCTGAGAAACTTTATTATGGGATTTTGCCTCTCTGAAAGCCCAGGGTGCATTGGAGGTTACAAAACACAACCTGCTTTTGTTGTACTGACCTGTCCCCTCTCCCCCTTCAAAGGAAGTTATAACTCTAATAGGATTTAGATATTAAAGCCCCAAACCATGCAAAACCCCGAGTAAAATAAGCAGTTTTGCCTCCGGGGTTGCTCAGTAATCTGGTGCAGTGGATTCCTGCCTGGGGCTTACAGCCGTGGAAAATATTTTCATGGAGGAGGTTCATGAGTTTTAATTCTGAGGGTCAGCGATGACACACCTCTCCCAAATCTCCTTTGGGATATTTCCTCAAACCCCACCCTTTGGACACTTAATTCTGCCAAGGTGGGATGTGAATACCAGCCTCTCCTGTTCTAGGTGGGCAAGGGATAAATGAATCAATCCCAGGTTCGTCCCCAAATTACCCCCATGTCTCCCAGAGCCATGCCATGAGCAGCTCTCTGCGTCCCATGATGAGATTTTAATTTTTCTAGCCTTGGGGGCTGAATTTATTAAGCCTCTCATGGCCCCTCCTCCCGTGGGAGGGACGGCTCCAGCAGCCTCTCTAATACCGGGTGTCACACAGCGGTGCCACCATTCGCGTCCCGGAGTGTCACAAGCAGGGGACACAGCAACCCAAGTGCAGCGGAAAGCAAAAATAACCCCTCCATGTGCGTCACGGCGCGGTGAGTTACCTCCTCCCTCCCAACTCTCGAAGATGCTCCTGCCTGCTGAACTTCACCCCTGCCTGCTCTTCCCTGCTTGCCTTGAAAGTTGGCACCGAGGTGGCGAGGTTTTTTTTCACTTTTCCTTTGTTATCTGTGGGGTTTTGAGCGCGTTGGTTGGGATGCGGCAGCGGGAGATTGACGCGGCTCCCGCCTGGGCTGCGGCGAGAAACAAAGCCCAGAGCGCCGGAGAACGGGGGGAAACGATAACAAAAGGGGAGGGAAGGGGGCGATTTGTGAGCGGGGGGCTTTCTGGTAGTTTGCTGGGGAGGAGGAGGTGCTCAGCAGCCCTGCTTCGCGCGGGGTCCGTGCTGGATGAGTTGGCTGTGACCTGTTGAGCGGATAAGCGGGAGCCGGGATGAGACGCGAGCTCACGGGGTCGCTGTAGCTGGGGCAGTGGTGGGAGGGAAACGGCGGCTGAGCTTTTGCGATCCTTGGGATCAAGGGCTGTTTCCATAGTAAAAAGGGAGAAAGGAGCCTCTCTCTTTCTTCCCCCGAGCTTGCCTAGCGTGTGAACGGGGAGGTGGACTCGGGAACAAATAACCCGTGAAAGGGTAACATCTGGGAACAGCTGTAAATAATCACGGCTTGGTTAGAAAGGCTGGGAGCAGCGCTACGGTCCACCATCTGCCCTGATGCTGCAGTCACCCTGGGAGCTGCGATGGGCAGCTGTTTGGAGAGCAGCTCGGTTTGCAGCTGAAACAGGATTTGACCCTGGCTTTAGTCTGCTGTTGTTGTCCGAATGCTTCCACGTTATTTGTAGGCATAACCAAAATTAGTAATGAAACAGGAATTCTCACTTCTAGGAAAGAGTGAATTTTGATTCAGTATCAGGCACTCAGCTGATGAGAACCTGGGGACTGGCACTGGGACAACCTTAAGTTGCAAAGTTCAAACTTTGGTTAGGTGGAGGTCCAGCCCATGGTGTGTGCATCACCTTCTCTTCACTTCTACACTTTCTCTGGGAATCCTGACCTCACAATGTAGCATATCCCATGATAAGTTCTAAGAGATGATATCAGGTGGAAGGACAAGAGAGAACAGAAATTGTTTCCCACAGGTGCTCAAAGATTTTAAGCTGCATTTAACAACAAGAAAAGGTATAATGTGCCATGGGACCAGCTGGATTTTAAATCAAAATTGTTCTGAATGTGAAGGGAGCCAAAGCTGTCTCTTGCTTTATAACTTTACTATTGAAATGTTTAAAAGGTGTGCAAGATTTTCAGGGCAATTTGAAGTCCTTGTGGAGAATACAATCACAAAGCTTGTTCTCTTGACCAGTCCTGGGACTTCCTTATGGCATGACATTGGACCAAGGAGGTGAGAAAATGGTATCTTTTGAGCTTTATGTATCATTTCTGGTGATGGAAACAAAGTTCTTTAAATTTAGTTGTGTCAGCTTGTTGTGAGACTGCCTGCAGCTCACAATGTACCTCTGTGCAAGTTGTTACCATACAGTTTCGCTTAGTGTGATAAAGTACCAGCCAAAATAAAAGAGAAAGTTGTGGTTTTTTTGTAGAAGTTTGTGGCCCTTTGACAGTATGCCACTCTTTTCTTTGCAAGCCCAGAGGCCCTCCTTCAGGCAAACCCTTCTGGTTGTGTGTAGACACTTTCAGAAGCTACCACCCATCAGCTGAGACACACATGCTCCAGTGTGGAGCAGATCCTGCCCATTGGCAAAGCCCCAGCTCGGTGGTTTTGCATGGGGGACAGGCTGCAGGGAGCTCTGCAGTGGTCGTTCCCTGGGGACTGCAACACCATGCACATGTGCAGCAGCAGCCTGGCTTTGGTCCAAACCTGACTCCATGTCTCAGGATATCTTGCAGGAACAGGTCTGTACCTCATCCTGGAGTGACGTGCTGTGTTGGCCTGCAGAACTGCCCCAGAGACCTCTGTAGTGTGCAGCAAACCAGGGGCTCGGGCTACGTTTTAGGTGAGCAGATAGCATAAAAAGTTGGGAGAAGATCCTTGGTGTTACAGATCCTACTGAAAGAAAAGAAAAGAGCTGGTGTGGGTAGGGCAGCTTGGAGACGTGACCTGTGATGCACCCTGGGCCGTGCCTTCAAGGCAGGATGAGTCCTGAAGGTGCACAGGCTTGGCTCCACGTTGCACCCTCTGCTCCAGCTCCAGACATGTAGTGTGAGGGAGCAGAGCAACCTGCCCGCAGCTGCTCCTCTCTTCAACATCTTGTCCTCCTCCTGTTCTTCATGTGCTGGACGCTGCTCTCCCAGCAGCATTCAAGCAGGACTCACAGCTGGCTGCTTTTCGGTGGCTGAGGGCTTGGCATTTTACAAAATCCCAGTAAACAGAGGGTATCCTTGGTCATGTTCCCTGTTATTCTCCCCACCAGCAGGACATTGCCATTCGTTGCATTTCTTGCTCTCTGCAAGAGAAGAGGGAAGCAGAAACAGGGATATTTCAGAGGCTTGAACAGGAAGATGTCCCTGCTCATGGCAGGGGGTTAGAACCAGTTGATTTTGAAGGTCCATTTCAGCCCAAATCATTCTGTGATACGTTGATTTTATGAACATGCCCGTGTCTTGGTCTCATATTGATCCTGTTCTCCTGTCATTGTTTGCTTTGCCAGTCTTCGTGGTGTCTCCAGGGAAGAAGTTGTGTTAAGCACGATGAAAACCTGCTGTCAGGGTCAGGATGGACTCTCCATGCCCATGGCCCAGGTCTTTTCTGGTGGCTGAGCAGCGGTAGCCTCTGTGAGTGCACATGATGCTGTAGCAAGAGAGAGATGAGAAACCCCATCCTGGGACTCATCCTCTGCAGGTCTGGTGCCAGGGGAAGCTCTTGGGGCCCCCACAATGTGCCAGCTCTTTTCTTTCATCAACACTTGCAAGGAAAGGTGACAGGGTGAGAGGTTAGCTGTGGTGGTGGTGTGCTATAATAGCAGCAGGGAGCACGAGAATAGCAGCAGGCAGCGAAAGAGGGCAAGGCTGGGTGGGGGAATGAGTACATGTGTGAACGAGGCTGTGGCTGCTGCCTGGGGGGGCTGTTTTGACGTCAGCTCCAGTGTTGGGTGCAAGAAGAAAGACACACGTATCTGCAAGCAGGGCACGGGCCGGGAGCAGCTCGGAGCATCGCTGTAGGCCCACTGGAGTCTCAGGCTGGAGTCTCACCGCTGGGGCAGAAATGCTTTAGGGTCAGTCCCTGCCTTACTCTCCTGCTTCATTTCCTCTGCTCTCCAATGCAACTGGGAGCAATTCCTTGTTTCTCCAGCTTCCATCTGCTCCAATTAGGCTGGAAGGCCCTGGAAGGTTTTCAATCCCTGAGACACTTTTACAGCACTGAGCCTCAGCGACAATTACGGGTCCGGTCCTCTCTGCTCCGGCAGTCCCGGCTGCCGCCACCGACTCAGTCTGGTCCTTTCGGCAGCTGCTCTTAATCACTGACCTTACTTTGGAAGGTCTCCAGAGCTGGAGAAATAAAAGACACTTTAGAAAACGGGGAGGGGGGAATTGGCAAAAGCAGTTGCTTTTTAAAAGACTACTTATTTCTTAAGATGTACTTGCTACTGATTAACCTTTGCTCTGTGATTGCTTTAATTGATTCATGCCTCAAAGCCGTCAGAAAGGTTCTGTTGGGTCATGGTGCCTCTGTCCTGAGTGCTCTCTTTCCCTGCAAAGCTTTTAAGAAGTTTTTCGTTGAGCACAACCCAATCCTTGCAAGAAATGCAGGTGAATGACGCCAACCCTTTTATCTTCTCCATCCCTCAGATTTTCCAGCCTTCATCTTAGTGCTTTGCTCCTGTGATCTCTTCCTTCTCTCCCTGCTGCCAGTTGGCAACCCGCTACCAGGCTGGGCCTGTTCTATATTCCCCTGCAATTCGTGGTGAATGCTGTTTGGGGGACGGGGGGGTGAGTTTTCGGCCCTTCTGTGAGAATGAGGCACTAGAGGGATGAGTACTACTGCCCTCAATCAGCCTGTTGGTGCCTTACCTGTGGTCCTACCTGTGGGCCCACCTGTGGTCCCTGTGACTGCTTCACCTCACCCCACGTGCAGAATTTCTGTGGCTGTCCCTTTGTATGGCAACAGGATGACAACCCCCGGCAGTTGTGGCCTTGTGCTCTCCGTGCCAGGATGCAGAAGTTCCTTGAAGTTCAACTGGCAGGGCTTGCTGGGTTTAAGTGATGAATGCCCTTTCGTTTTGGGCTGGGCTCGTGCCCTGGCACTCTGGATGTGTGTGAGGCCATTCATCTGGCTTATTTAGACATCTGCCCTCGCGTGAGCTGAGTTGTGCCCATTTCTCTTTGCTGGCTGTTCTGGGTGATCAGGTGACCACTCAAACAGAGAGGAGATGGAGCACAAGTCTGATGAGGAGCAGCTGAGGGAGCTGGGAATGTTTAGCCTCAAGAAAAGGGGGCTGAGGGGGCGCCTTAATACTCTCTACAACTACCTGAAAGGAGGTTGTAGCCAGGTGGGCGTCTGTCTCTTCTCCTAGGTAACAAGATGAGAGAAAATGACCTCAAGTTGCGCCATGGGAGGTTTAGATTAGATATAAGGAAAAATTTCTTCACTGAAAGGGTGCTCAAGCATTGAAACAGATTGTTCAGGGAAGTGGTGGAGTCACCTGGAAAAAATGTGTATATGTGGCACTTGGGGACATGATTTAGTTGGTAGGCTTGACAGTGTTGGGTTAATGGTTGGACTTGATGTTAGAGGGCTTTTCAATCCTAATGATTCTACGATTCTAACCAGTCTTCCAGGAAGACCAAGGGAAGAGTGAAAACACTTACCCCAAGCTCTCAGCTAAATAAATCACTCGTTTCCTCCAGGATGCTGGGATGTGAGCACTTATGGGTGCTGATCCAGCAGATCTGATTGTGCTGTGTGTCTTTGGCCCTGAGGGGGTCCATCAAGGCTCTGCCCATGGGTTATCTGTGCTAATCTTGCCTTGCTAAGCAAACTCCATGTCTCACACCAGCAGATGGATGAAAATCAAATGAGCCATACAGTCCTCACCCGCTGATCTTGTGGCGCTGTTGGCACAACCCTGAACTGGGAAACTGAGGCTCTGGGTGACGACTCCCCTGCATCCATAGTTTGAGGTTAGGTCAGCAGATTTGTGTGACAGAATATCCTGTTGCTCTGAAATGAGTTCAGAATTTTCTAAGATGGCTTATGCAGAACTTAGGTAGTGTAGTGGTAGTGGTAGTGTTTAATTAGCTGGAAAGGATTTTTCTCTGAGAACAGCAGCACCACATTCTTATGCTGCAAAAGCTGGCTAGCCCTCACGCATTTGGATACTGTCAGTAATTAAATGGACAAACTTCTGTCTGGTGATGTGGAAAGCATCCTTTCCTCCCTTTTCCTCCCCTCCTTGCTGGGTGTTTTGCTCCAAGGCTTGAACTTTAACACCCACAGCCTGGGGGAGGGCCAGCGCTGGGGTCTTCAGCACAGTGGCTGTCCAGGGCCTCTGTCCTTTGTCCAGGCTGAATAGCACTCTGCAGAGCTGCTGAGCAGAGGTATGCAATCTGGAAACCTCTTTTCTTCTCCCCTCTTGGCTCAGGGACAAAGTCCTCCCCCAGAGATGATGCTTGGGGCAATGCACAGCCCTTGGTGGGGCTGTGGGGCTGGAGAGGGTCCCCCACGCTGAGTCCCAATCTCCTCGTGTCCCCTTAACAGCAGGGCACAAAGAGTCACTCAGGCATTCCCAGGAGCAGAGAGGGACCCAAGCCAGGGCATGCTGAAATGCACAAAGTAGGATTTATGTCTTCAAAGAAATATTTCCCTCCTTTCTGAGCTCTTTTTAATTTTTTTCCAGGGGATTTATTCCTCCTCCTCCTCCCGCCCAGGCAGGCTTTGAGGCGTGGAAGCACTTTTTGCCTCCCCACAGCGGCTTTTCAATGGTGGGAGAGCGACTTCTTAGAAAGCTGAGGGCCACCCAGGGGCAGAGCCCGGGGCTGTGCCCACATGCTGCACGGGGCTGAGCTGAGCACCACTGCACACGTTGCTGCTGGTGACACTGCACGACCACAAGCACAGTGAGAACAAAGCTCTTCCCTTCTCCTGTTGACCGTGCTGAAGCATCTCACCACAAACTGGTCATGCTGAGTCTCCATTTGCAGGCTTGACCTGGGGAGGTAAAAGCTCAGCGATTCTCCTGGTTCCCTCTTTGGGTGAGCAAAGTGACACCCAGATGTGGACATCTCACTGCTGCCATCTGGGACCAGCATCTGGCTGGGGAGTGGAAGGTCTCTGTGTGGAAGGTGGCTGTTCCTGATCCCTTTTGGGGCTGATTTCTGCCTCTGCTTACCTGGACTGCCAAGGGGAAGGATGCCAAGCTTCCCCAAAGGGCTCTGTCCTTTTTGGGTGGGAACCCAAGACTGAGATAAGAGGTGCTGTATAACCCAAGATAATGGGTTATATATGAGGTGTATGAAGGCTGATCAGGGTCAAAAACAGAGGAAAGACTCTGCTGAGGCACCAGCAGAGCCAAAGATACCTGTCAGTCATGCTCATTTCTGCAATGCTGGAAAAGTGCCCATGTACCCAAGAACACTTGGATCAGATTATGCCTGTGTCCAGCCAAAGACATGGCATTTGTAAAAAAATCTTTCTCCACCTCTTCTTTTTCTTTCTTTCGTTTTTCTTTTTTTTTTAAGCAACTATTCAGCTTTATTCAAAACACTCATTTTGCTCCTAGCAGGCGAGAGGGAAAGTCTATTGTAGCACTTTGAGACCCTTTTACAAACATGATGATTTCCCCTTGCCTGTTTCCATGTGAAGCTGAAAGCATTTGTATAAAACCCATTGTAAATGCTCTGAGACTTGGCCAATAATTTCCTGGGCACACATTTGTTAATGTAGCCTGCAAAGTGCTTTGAAAATGAAGAAAAACAGCTGTGATTTCTAATGATGATAAGTATGATTAAACAAGGTTTCTGCAAGTGGTTTTGAATAATGAGCCATCCCTGGAGAACTGGACACTGGGGACAAACATGCTCCAAACATAGAATCATAAAATGGTTTGGATTGGAAGGAAGCTTAAGATCATCTCATTCCAAACCCCCTACCATGGGCAGGGACACCTTCCACTATCCC
Source organism: Melanocharis versteri (assembly GCA_013397845.1). NCBI lineage: Eukaryota > Metazoa > Chordata > Aves > Passeriformes > Melanocharitidae > Melanocharis > Melanocharis versteri. Next base: position 531,256 of record VZTG01004481.1, on the reverse strand, counting down.
AGGTTGCTCAGGGCCCCATCCAACCTGGTCTTGGACACTTCCATGGATGGAGCAGCCACAACTTCTCTGAGAAACCTGCACCAGTGCCTCACCACCCTCACAGTGAATAATTTCTTCCTAATATCTAATCTAAACCTACCCTCCTTCAGTTTGGAGTCAGTAACTGCCCCAACTCTCTCAGCTTGTCTTCACAGGAGAGGTGCTCCAGTCCTCTGATCGTGCAACACTCTCGAGAGAGGTATCTTAAAGAAATAGAGACGCTAAACAGTTCTGGGGGAGGGTTTTGGGAGAGGAAAAATGTGACTTGTGCAAAAATGTGTTTCAACTTTGCAGCTTTATTTCCTATGATGATCACTCTGGAATAAAACCAGGGATTAAGATGCCTTTTCCATGCTAAATTCTCATGGCTGATGTGGGGTTTTGTTTCAAGGTGAATAGATCTCACCTTGGAGTGAGGCTTGCTTCATCATGTAGGGGTATGTTTAGAAATTTGGGGCTGCAGCAGCATTTCCAAACCCATATCACTCTTTCTTAGCCATGGGGGCTCCTCAAGGGCTTCTCAAATTGACCCTACAAAACCAATTGGCTGCCTGCGAAGATCTTGCCTTAAAGCATGTACCCACAGCTGAGGCACCTGTGGCTGAGAGGGGCACACCACCCATTCCCAGCACAGCTCCTGCTGGATGTCCTCTGTGATGGGGTAAGTCCCTGTGTAATAGATACAGGACTTTGGCAGTATTTGTTTGAAACGGCCTTGATTATTTTTGTCTGTTCAAAATGTAGTGGGATGTTCCACAGCGTAGGGCATGAACCTTGGTGGAAACCTCTTTGGAAGCCACAGCCACCGCCTGTAAGAGGTGTGCTACAACAAATGGAATGGAGAAGCATTGTCCCTGCAGTCGCAGGAGCCGTGATTCCTTGTTAACCCCTTCTACATCCACATCTGTTCGCTGTTTCCCGTATTAAGCCTTGTTGTTTCTTTCTGCCAATGGCTGTGTTCTTGCACCTCAGAGCCAACAGATAAGTAATGCACAAGACAGGCCGTGCATGTGTTTGTCCCAGGCTGTACCACTCCCTGGGATCCCAGACCAGGGCTTATCAAGAAACTGATGAAGGTCATAGTGATAAATTATAATTATCATCTGACTGGGAGAGGATTTAGAGTATATTCTTTATCATAAAGAGATTACGACTATCTTTATTTTATTTGATCTTTGCTTCATTTCCTGAGTTACGCCTCATTAATTTCCTGAAAAGAAACTGAAGGCAGATGATAGTCAAATAAGAGGGATCCTAGACTGTGATCAAGAGCCTCGGGCAGACTGTAGGGTAGAAATGCAGGTTTAAGGGATGCTCTTTGTTGACCTTTTCTGGCTAGTGGCAAGATCTGTGTGCAGCTCATGGTGATGGTGATCAGCCAGCAGCCTGCCAGGAGGTTTAATTCCTTTGCTTCTGTTGGTGTGATGCTGAGGAAGAGTCCCAGGGGAAAGGCCAGAAAGTGATGCCCCAAAGTGTGGTGGTTGGAATCTCCAGGATAAGGAGCTGCAGATGCTGGAGAGGCTCAGCTCAGGTTCAAGGAACCTCTTAGTCCTGGCATGGGGTTCGCTTTCTCTCCAAACCTCTTGGAAACAGTGGAATAGGCAGAGTGGGCATCACTCCTTTCTGCTGTCTATCTACACTATCAAGATTCTTAGGAGAAGCTGGCCATGCTCAGGGGCTGAGAAATGACCATCTCCATGTCCCTCATGTGACTCCTGTTACCCATGCAATTTTTTTTCCCCAACTCTCTTTTTGCAGCGAACCGGAAAATGTATTTGTAAGATCTGGAAAGAGCCTGCAACTTCAGAATCACAGAATCAAAACAGGTCAGGCTGGAAGGGACCACAGTGGGTCATCTGCTCCAACCTCATGGCTCAAGCAGGGTCACCCTAGAGCACGTTGCACAGGACGGGGTGTTCTTGAGTATCTCCAAGGGGAGACTCCACACCCTCTCTGGGCAACCTGTTCCAGTGCTTGGCCACCTGCACAGTAAAGAAGTTCTTCCTCCTGCTCAGGTGGGGCTCCCTGTGCACCAGCTTCTCGAGAAGAGCCTGGCTCCACCCTCTTGCCACCCTCCCTGCAGAAACTTCGAGGTGAGGTCCCCTCTTGGTCGTCTCATCTCGAGGCATCTGGGGCGACGGACTCTGCTGCCTGTGCTGGAGCGCCTCAGCGCCCTCCCTGCGCCAACCGCTGGGAGACCCGCTGGGAGACCCGCTGGGACAACCGCTGGGACAACCGCTGGGACAACCGCTGAGAGAA